>BQNB010007392.1:45631-93680 GCA_026074375.1 Tanacetum coccineum | reverse complement strand
ACATGTATGGTAAATACATGAAAATTACAAAATCGAGTGAAAAGGACGAAAAGAACAATCATCGAATTGTAACTCACACTTGTGTTGACGATGGTTTGTTGAGTCTAAATGTTCACAAATGATTGTCTTATTAGTAATGGTCAAAGTTATGCTAAATGATAACACACTCCTAGTAGGATCGACTACGTTGATATTCCATCGGGAAATTCACAACAAGTTACACGGTTCACTCAAAACTTAGACGTCGACTCCAAAAATTATGTCACATACTCCTAATAGTAAGTATAACACATTCCAATTGCCAAAAACATAACACCATATCTCAATTTGCTCAAAAATCAACTTTGTCCATATTTTTGGAGACCTACGGATCACGGATCCACCATACGAAGATCCGTGCGTTATTTAGGTGGATCTGTGAGTCTCAGATCGCGATTAAATAATAGATTTTAAACAAATTAGGACCACAACTATTATTATACAAACACACCCACAAACTCAAACACTAAAACCACTATCTCCACGATCGAAGCCGAGTACGTCTCGGCTGGTATGGCATGTCAACAAGCATTATGGATGAAACAAGCTCTCATCGACTACGGCATACACCTCGATGATGTTCTGATTATGTGTGACAATAAAGGCGCTATCGACTTAAGTAAAAACCTCGTACAACACTCAAGAACTAAACATATAGAAATACGTCACCACTTTCTACGCGATAATGTCTAAAAGGGCAATATTTCTATCAGGAAAGTTGCATCCGAGGATAATATAGCCGATATATTTACTAAGCCTTTAAAACATGAAGTATTTAATTATTTAAGATTAGGATTAGGAATGATGGAACTTATCATGGATAGTGATTCTCCATCATCTAAAAAATAATCGTAAGCGGAAATTTAATGAAGTAATTTATCATTATTCAAAAGATGTTAATTCTCATTACAAGCTCCAATTACAAAACTTCCGATCGTAAGCATAAGCAAGATTATAATTTTATTAGACAATGAAAATATGAATAAAATGACCATAGATATTTTCAAAATCTACATTATGGTCTATACATGAAAATTACGAAATCGATTAAAAAAGATGAAAAGAACAATCATCGAATTGCAACTCACACTTGTGTTGATGATGTTTTGTTGAGTCTAAATGTTCACAAATGATTGTGTTATTAGTAATGGTCAAACATATGCTAAAAGATAACACACTCCTAGTATGATCGACTATGTTGAAATTCCATTGGAAAATTCACGACAAGTTGCACGGTTCACTCAAAACTTGGACGTCGACTCCAAAAATTATATCACAAACTCCTAATGGTAAATATAACACATTCCAATTGTCAAAAACACAACACTATATATCAATTCGCTTAAAAATCAACTATGTCCACATTTTTGGAGACTTGCGGACCACAGATCCACCATATATATATATCCGTATGTTATTTAGGTTGATCCATGAGTCAACAGGATACCCTACATTTAAATTGTTGGACCACTTGCCTTTTCATCCAATAACGTACCATCACCTACATCTCATATCACCCAAGATTGAGCATTCCCGCCTACATCATTTTAAGCCATAATTAAGATAGATCCACACATTTCTTAACATCTGTGGAAAACTAGAAGGGGGTTGAATAGTTTATCGCTTTTTAATTTAAGGTTTATGTTTGTTTGTAAAACTTAGATTCGACTTTTTGTGAATTCAATGCTTGCACAATATGAACAATATAAGTATATGAAATGATAAAGTAAGACAAGAGATAAGAGTAAGAACAATCAAACCACAACGCGAGGATTTATAGTGGTTTGGTAATGAAGCACCTCTTCGCCCTACTCCACTCCCCGAGCACCTAACTCGAGAGTTTTCTTTACTATGTCAACAAACTCCCTTATGGCGGAGAAAACCATACACAACGTTGCTTACACCGATTTACGACACAAAGCTAAATGTCGAGTTCTAATCTTAGCTAGAACCAATCTATCACAACACAACTTCACGACTTCACAACTTCACAACTTCTTCACAACTTCAAGACTTCTTCACAACTTCAAGACTTCTTCACAACTTTAAGACTTCTTCACAACTTCACGACTTCTTCACAAATTCAAGACTTCACTTCACCACACTACTTATAACACAACTATCTAACACTACTTGATAAGATCACCACGATCTAACTATACTTACAAAGATCGCCAAGGTCTAACTACTACATACAAATACAAGATATACAATTGATTTATAATTTTTTGATATGGATGCAACAAGATTGCAATACACACTTGAGGTGTAATACTTCTTCACTTGATGATGAAAGTATTCTTCTTTTGCACTTGAGGAATTGAGCTTGGATCACTTGGAAACAAAGCTTTATGATTAAATGATCAAAGGATTTTAGTGAGATGTGTGGGCTGTTTTAGAACAGAAAGAATGAGTGCAAAAGGTGAGAAAATAGTAGGGAAAAGTCTAGTATTTATAGGACAAACTGGGGGAGCGTCTACCTAGGGGCGGTCCCCTTAAAATTAAGGGGGCCGCCCGTGTATTTAAGGGGGCCGCCCTAGGCTAGGGCCTCCCCAGTTTTTGAATAAAACATTTTTTTTAATTGTAGAAAATGTTTTGTAATGTTTTGAAAATGTTTACAACATTTATAAAAGTGTGAGGTTAGAATAAAAATTTCCTTGATCATAAAATGCATTAATCATTTATTTATTCCATACCTTAAGTGATGTATTTGTTGGAATGAGAGTTACTATAACTAATTACTTGATTTTCGTTTAATTTACCGTTGAACGTTTTTTGAGGATTTTGTGATAAAACAAAACGTAAAGATTGAAAAAATATTAGTTAATGTTTTAGGTCATTATATTTTAATCACAAAATTATGCTGATAAGAGGAGGAAGCCTCTAGAGTTTAGTATAGATGACTATGTCTTGCTTAAAATGTCGCCTTTGAAAGGTGTGGTACGCTTTGGGAAGAAATGAAAGTTAGCACCTTGGTTTGTTGGACCTTTTGAGATTGTTTAGAAAGTAGGCTCTGTGGCCTATCGGTTAGATTTGCCTGAGGAATTTAATGGTGTTCATGACATGTTTCCTACGTGTCGAACCTTAAAGTGTTGGCTGATCCACACTGCAAGTGCCTTGGATGAGATTCGAGTTTATGCAAGAATAAATTATATAGAAGAGCCTGTATGAAATTTTGGAAAGAGAAGTTTTTAAGAAGTTGAAGCGTATTAGGATTTGCCATCGGTCAAGTTCGGTGAAATTCGAAACGTGGCCTTGAATTCACGTGGGAACGTGAAGATCAGATGAAATTGAAGTACCCGCATTTGTTTAGTGATGCTAGTAGTTGAATTTTCGAGACAAAATTCTTTTAAGGGGTGTAGAATGTAACCTTTGCCCTTTTATGTTCTGAAATAATTCAAATTATAGTCCTTTGACTATTTGACTGTTGTCAGTTTATTCAGATATTTAACTGTGTTGACGGTGGTGATTTTATGAGATATGTGATGATTTGAGGTTTTTTGTGATTAATAATCCCTTTTGGAAGGTATTATTGTTTTATGTGTATTCCGGGTAGTTTGACTCGTGAATTTTGAGAAAGGCCAAAAAACGAGTCTGACACGTCCGTTAATGTCCAAATGAGTATTGAAGGGTGTAAAGTGAAAAACATGTCGTGTAAGTACTCTAGGTTAATGGAAAAGTATTTTTAAAATGAATAAAAAAAGCTAATTTAACTTTGGGGTATAATTTTACGGTTGAGATTTTACGGAGTATTTAAGTGATCCACACGAAAGAAAGACCCGTCACCCATAGGATGCCATATCCGGTCAAGAAGTCAAGAGGAGGCAAGATGCCTACTTTCTAGCTAATGTGTCTCTAAGTTGGTACATTAAGATACCTTATCCACTACATTTTTCATAATCACATTTTACATTTTCAAAAAAAATAAAACACACACTTTGGTGTGTGCTCTCTTCATGTCTGCCACCTAACCACAAAAAACCACCATAGTTTTCCAACTTTGATCAAGAACGTGTTATTCCGGGTTAATAAGAGTGTTTTGGGTAATTCATGAATAAACAATGTTTGTGTTGTCCAGTCTGTTCGAAATCTACATTTTTGAAGTTTTAATCTTGAAAGTTTTCAAATTAAATTTTGTTTGTCATTTGGGTTTTTTCGTGATGCATAGATTGATAGTTGTACAAGTTGTATCTGTTGTGAAAAAAATAAATTTTGAAAAGCGTACGAATTAAAAGGGAGGTTGGTTCATGTATGTGAAAAAAAAAGGGTGTTGTTGTAGATTTGATGTTGTGGTCGTGATAGTTGAATAATATAGGATGCTAAGAGTGCTTATTTTTTATAGTAGCTTGTATAGCTTATTTCGGTCTATTTTTAAGCTATCTATGGTCTTATTTGGGCTTATAGGCCACGAATGGATTCCCAAAATCACTAGGAAAGTAATTTTGATTATTTTTGTGTTATGGCGTATATTGTGGACTATTTTTGAGGCTTATGGTAGTATCCAATTTTTGAATACGTAGCTAAATTAGCTTATTTGAAAGCTTAATATACGTTATTTATGAGCTATGGACTCACGACCCCAATAAGTCTATTTAGTCACGGCTTAATTGGGAAGCTTATTGTGGTCCGGATATTTCTACAAAACAGTAATATACTTATATATGTAAATGGACCATGGTTTTTGGACTTAAATTGTAATTTAGACATGTAAATGTCCCCAATGGGAACCCTACTTTGGGTCCTTAAGGCCCAATAAGCGATATTTATGTCGATTATGAGAGTTTTTGATGAATTTTGAAGTGGAAATGTTATTTACAAAGTGGTATTGAAACGATATTTTGGTAAAAATATGTTAGTAAAAAACTATAAAGAAAAGATTTTTGAATTTATCTAAAATTCGAATTTGTGAAAAATTGTTGAAAATAAGGTTTGAAACCTTGGAAAACGTATGTGTAAACTTACGGTTTCATACTCGACATTTCGTAAAAGTTTATACTTAGAAATTTACTTTAAAAACAAGATTTTTGAATTTTAAATAAGGTGTCATTTTATACACTTTTTCGAGGTCGTTTAACCCCCAAAATCGTGTGTTTATGCCCAAAATAGGTACTTAATCGTTCTTTTTCAGGTATTTTTCATTTGGAAGATATTTGGATGAATTACACGTGACTTGGCTCATTTGGAGAAGAAACAGACGAGATTACGAACCAACACCAAGACTCTTGAAGATTTGTGCTCACAGAGCCTGGAGACGGCGTCACAAGCTATACACGACACCGTCACAACCCATCAAGTGACGGCGTCACAACCCATCAAGTGACGGCGTCACAACCCATCAAGTGACGGCGTCACAACATTTCATGTCTAGGAAACGTGATTGTGTAGAAAGGATATCATCGGGTAATAGTCTTCATACTACCTTGCCCCCTAATATGGTTGATCCACTTTTAATATATTTCACATGCACTTAGTGTACTCCTAGGGGCCGAGTAATAGTCTTCATACTACCTTACTTGTGCATTGCTCTAGCAGCATACTAAGTAGACGGCGGGTTCGTGTAATTCGTTCATGCTTTAGGAAATAGTTACACAGATCATCACAAGTGTGACAAGGCAACAAGACTAGGAGAAGCAATCTAGGGAGTAATACATGATTAAATAAACACAATTTTTTTATCTTATTGTTATCACTAGTAGCTTAGAATTATGTTTAGTTTAATAGCTAAAACCAAACCACCTCTCAATTATATGATTTACTTGCTTTCCATAAAATATAAAAAATACAAAAAGAATCTCCTCTCAACCGTTAGAATTCTGTTATACCGTGATCAAGCCTTCCCAACCTATTTCTCGAGTGAACGATAAACAACCCCGAGTCTTGCCTATACTACACTACAACGATTAGGTGCACTACCTAGGGAGTTGTAAAACTTCTCGTGTAGAAGACCTACGACGACCGCACATCAAGTTTTTGGCGCCGCCGCCTGGGGAATAGTTAGGTTTTGATCATAGTTTAACTTAGTTCTACTCGCTTGAATCCTTTCAAGAGTGATTTTAATTCCGTATATTAGCTTTCTCGTAGTATATCTTTTCTTTGTGCCCTTTGTTTTGTAAATCACTCTTCGTTCACCATCATGATGTATGAAAGACCACCAACTACACCCTTTCAAAACCCCAAACAAAACACAACCTTCCCATTCCAAATATATACCTTGGTGTTCCAACAATATCAAGATGAACCTATCTACGATACGTGGATGATGACATCAAATAACGTGATATGTGAGAAATCACATATCCGTTTTATACCAAAAATGACCCTAAAAAAGATGTAATCATGCATATTATGCTTGTATATTGTGTATTTTGTCTTTTGTGACTTGTAGGTACGGATATTTCAAGAATCACAAGAAAAGAGCCAAAAACCGGACAAAAACAAACACGAGATGGAATGAGTACACAAGAGCCGGGTGTTTAGTCAACAAAAGTCAACAATGGTCAACCTTGGTCAACATATATGAAGACAAAACCTTTGAAAGCACCAAAAAGCCCTTAAATGTTAAATCATTTTCACCATAAGTCCCTAAATCAATAACACCGTTAGTCCTTTTATATTAAAAGACTAACGGTCGTTAAGTCCAAAATTATAACCCAATTCCTTTTTAACCATTTACGAGCCCATGAATAATAACAAATGGCCCAAAAACCCTTTACGAGCCCAAGTCAAACCATTTAAACCTCGGGTCAAACAAGAAACAAATGAAAAGAAAAAAAGGCGCGAATGTTTTTACTATTCATCCTCTTCCCCACTTTACCCTGCATCAAATTAAGTGGGTAAAACCCACTTACATACACTTATCCTACGTGGCTTCAAAGATGCTAAGTACTAAGCTCCAACTCAGCAAAGAATTACATCATCAAAGCCAATGATTGGCTCTCTGACACAAGGAATGCCACGCGTTCTTCAAAGAAACACACCAAAATGAGGAAATTTACACTAAAATCAGTGTAAAAGAAGCACAAGGCTCCAAGAAGTTGGGATTGCCACGCTAGAAATCCGTGTGACTCTTATCTCATCCAAGGGTTTCAAATTAAAGAATAATGATTGGATAGAAATTAAGGGCCAGGATCAAAGCAAGAGGAGCGTCTAAAGGACCTAGAAGCATCCACTCTTGCCTATAAAAGGGAGCTCATCTCACTCACAGAAGATAGCTAGGAGTAGTATAGAAAGTAGCTTATCTAGATAATTTAGCTTATTGTATCGTTTTAGCTTATTGTATTTTCAATCAATTTTATTTCCTTTTAATAAAGCTTGTATTCAGTTCAAACATTCAAAAAAAGTTTAGTTTTAATCTTGTTCAATTATCAATTCATGTTTTTACTCTAATGAACTATGGTTGATTAAGCTCTTTTGAAACTCAAATAAGTTCAATAAGGTTGAGGCTGACAAAGGCAAAGGTTTGAATGTACTCTCAGAAGTAGCTCTATCCAAAGCTGCTTAGCTCAAGGAGGCTACAAAATGAAGAAAGAAAGACTTTCATATCTCTCAAGCAAGTGGCTCAGGTGATGGAACTGATTTTGAATCAAGGGTTCCTAATGAGCAACAACACAAGACATCTGGTGCAGATGAAGGAACTGGTACTAAACTAGGGGTTCCGGATGTACCCAAAAATCTTTCCGAGAGAAAAATGAATCGTAGGGGAGATAATGATGATGATGAAAGCAATGATGATAATAGTGATGAAGTACCCAAGGATGATGATGAAGATGATGTTGAAAGTGATGCTAATGACGGCAATGAAGCAAGTGACAGTAAAAAGACAGAATCTGATGAAGATGAGAATCTGAATCTCAATCCGAATGATGATGAAGAAGAAGAAAAAGAAGAAGATGATGTACGTACTTCTGATAGCTTTGAATTCAATGATGATGATGAAGAGTATGATGAATTGTACAAGGATGTGAACGTGAGGTCAAAAGTTGTAGAACATGAAGAAGTTGGGAAAGGAGATGCATACATGACTAATACTACTCATGACAGTACTTCTCAAGAAAAGTCATATGAGCAAGTCATTGAAGATGCACACGTGAAACTCACTTCTTCACAGAAGACTGAAGGTTCAAAGCAAAGCTCGTCTGTTTCATCCAACTTTACAATCAAATTTCTTAACTTGGATAACGTTTCACCAGTCATTGATAAAGTAGCTTCTATGATGAATGTCAAGACTCCTCATGAAGAATCAAGCACTCAAGCACCCCCTCTTTTCACTGTGCCTGTAATAGCTATCCCAAAAACCTCTAATGTAGCTGCAACAATTGTTCCTCCGGTAATTCAGCCATTCTTTCTATTCTACAGATGACAACACCAACTCCCGTACCAACAACAGAACCAACGACTTCCTCAATTCCTGATCTTCCAGATTTTGCATCCTTATTTGGATTCAACAAAAGAGTGTCTGCCTTGGAACAAGATCTTTCTCATGTCAAACAAGCTGATTATTCTGCACAAATCCTCGCATAAATTCCTGCAATCGTAAATGAACATCTTAGTACAAGAATTGGATTTGCTACTCAAACAACTCTCCAGTCATACACGGCAGAATTTGAGAAGAAAGCTCAAGCTAAGAAAGAGAAATACATCGACATCATTGAGAAATCAGTGAAGGAGATTATCAAAGATGAAGTCAAAAGTCAACTTCCTCAAATTTTACCTAAGGAGATATCTGACTTTGCTACTCCTGTGATCCAGAGCACTATTAATGAATCACTTGAGAATGTTGTTTTGGCTAAATTTTCTTCTCAATCACAATCTACATACGAGGCTGCAACATCTCTTACTGAGTTTGAATTAAAGAAGATCCTGTTAGACGAATTGAAGAAAAGTAAATTATACCAAGCTGCTGAACAACACAGAGACCTCTACAATGCACTGGTTAAATCTTATCAGCTCGACAAGGATCTCTTTGACTCTTATGGTAAATCGTATTCGTTAAAGAGAGGCCGTGAAGATAAAGACAAAGATGAAGACCCTTCTGCTGGATCAGACCAAGGGTTAAAGAAAAGGAAGACAAGCAATGATGTTGAACCTTCAAGAGGCTCTAAGTCAAAAGAGTCTAAATCAAGCTCATCCAAAGACTCCAAGTCTCAGTCAAAATCATATGGCAAGTCTGCTCAAGCAGAGGAACCAGTGCTTGAGACTTCAGACACCGAGATGCCACAAGATCAAGGAGATGACATGGGTAACACTGATGATCAACCCAATATTGAGGAAGCTTCTAAGCATGATTGGTTCAAGAAACCAGAAAAGCCTCTAACTCCTGATCGTGATTGGAATGATGGAAAGCAAATTGATTTCAGACCTCCTCAGACTTGGATTAGCAAAATGGCGAAAACAGGAAAACCTCTTAATACCTTCGATGAGGTGATGAGCACTCCCATCGACTTCTCATCATATGTCATGCATAATCTAAAGATTGAGAATCTGACACAAGAACATCTTGTTGGACCAGCTTTCAATCTACTCAAAGGGATATGCAAAAGCCGAGTGGAACTCGAATTTCATTTTGAAGAATGTTATAAAGCTGTTACCGATAAACTTGATTGGCATAATCTAGAAGGGCATGAATATCCTTTTGATCTTAGCAAGCCGCTACCATTAATTGAAGATCAAGGTCGTCAAGTAGTTCATGCTAACTACTTCTTCAACAACGACCTCGAGTATTTGAAGGGTGGAAGCTATAGCAGGAAATATACAACTTCTACAACAAAAACCAAGGCTGCTAAGTACGCTAACATTGAAGGGATTGAAGACATGGTTCAAACATTATGGAGTCTAGTGAAGGTAACATATGACAAACATGCTGTCTGGGGAACTTCTCACTGGGGTCCAAAACGAAAATGATTCTATGCATACGCATGCTACTGGAAGTCTTCACATGATGTATTCTCCACTAAAAGAATAACCCATGTCAAAATTGTGAAGAAGTATGATTACGGGTATTTGGATTAGATTATTGTTCGATGAGAAGATCATAAGCTCTACAAGTTTAAGGAAGGAGACTTCTCAAGACTTAATCTGCGTGATGTTAAAGACATGATTCTTCTCTTAGTTCAGAAAAATCTCTCCAATTTGGAAAAAGATGACCTTTTTTACTTGAACGTGGCATTGCGGATGTTTACCAGACGCGTTGTCATTCTTAAGCAGGTAGAAGACCTTCAACTGGGAGTCAAAAGCTACCAGAAGAAGCTTAATATCACCAAGCCTGAGACGTTCAGGTCCGAAATCACCAATATGACCCCATACACTGCCTACAACGATCCACAAGGAATCATATATCAAGACAAGCTCCAAAGAAACAAGTTGATGCGCTTGGATGAACTATACAAATTCTATGACGACACACTCTCATTTGTTTGACGGGTTCTTCATGACATTGCTTACAGCTTGGAGATGAATTACTTACCAAAAAGAGTATGGAGTAAACTAGACAGGAAAAGGTCTCGCATAATGATCAAGGAAATCGATCAGCAGCTCTTTGAAAGAAGGTTAATGGGGAATCTGGAGAAGTTTGTTGGAGGGAGAGAATACAGAAATGATTTCAGGCTACTTGAACCGACAATATGACTTTGTCATATTGTGTCCTACTCCATCTCATGTCAATTTCTCGTATTTTATAAATGTGTGAATATGTACATATGTAGTGTAAGACTAAGGCATATATATAGTATTTGAGTGCGAATTTTCAAGAATTTCTTAGTAAATTTAAAAAAATTCAAATTGACGCACTCAAATACCATATTATTCCCTCATAATTTAAGGAGGAGCATTAAAATGTTCCAATAATTGTCTTGTTAATATTTGGATATTTTTTTCCCTGAAACCATAAATATTTGAATCAATTGATATCCAAAATATAAAAAGATTTGAAATTTTTGATAAAGGGAGAAAATATGATTAAAATATATGGCTAAAGATGTGAATTTAAGGACTCCAGTGCAAGCTTCTCTCCTCATGTGCTAAACGTTTTTGATTATCGATGCACATGTTGAGGGGGAGCATTACAAATGGTTTTAAGGCTGTGAATGATACCAAAAGACCAACCATGTATTTATTTATTTGGAGTTATAAGGTGGTTAGGTATAGGTATTCATTCCCACGATCCAGCCAGGACCGGAGGGATCTACCCAGGGACATTCCACTAGTTAGTGTAGAAGTCCATAGGTGTTGTGCCTAATAATGATGCCTACTAATGGACCTAATAATTTGATTGGTTGATTTGAAAAAATGATTGGTGGGAATTTAGAGAGAGAAAATGCATAATACACATGTACAAGTGATTTATGTAGTAGGCATGTATTTAGGCATGCATTTTAGGTCTAAATAGCACTACTCATGAAATAAAAAAGGAGTAAAAGTAAGAATAAGGGAAAAGTGCCGACTGAGATGGAGCTAGTACTGGAACAAACCCAACAAGGTTCTAGTCATGAAGTCTCGGTAAGCACTGAAGGGGTTGAAGAATTAAAAAGAAAAGTTAAAATAAAGGGTGAAAAGAAAGAATTCCTCCTTACACTTAGGCAGAAACCGGGTCAATACATCTCCTGTCAGAATCACAATAATGATTGCTGACATTGAAGACTGACATCATAGACCCAGTGATGCAATGCACAACCCTCCCTAGCCACTCATAATCTCTCAAAAGATTTCTGTTTCATTTCTCACGGAGAATACACACATTTCTATCGACTTTCTCATTCCGAGTTAGTTGGTATTGAAAAGGTGGCAGTCTGCTCCAGCCTCCGATTACTAAAACCAAATGTGCACTATTGAGTCTAGATCCAAAAGAGATCATCCATAAATCTCATTAGGACACTTATCAATATATGCTTGCTAATTCACACAATGTGAAAAACAAGAAATATATATCAAGAGTCCTACGTATTATCCTTGTGATTTTGCTAGAATACCCGAGTAATACTTAAGTATTCACAGTGAAGATGGAAATCCTGCTTGAGCCAACATCAAACAAGCTCTTGGTAGGTGACTTGTGAGATCCTATAAGGATTGAACATGTGATACTGGATATCAATTCGGTCCAGCTTATGCATTGACGAATGAATTTTGAAAAGATTAAAACTGTTGGTATGTCATAAGAAAACCGTTTGCATCTTGACACACCGACTTATTTTCTTAAATCAATTTTCAATCTTATGTCCATGGAAAGCCTCACAAGGGTATATGGACATAGGAAGGCTGAACACGAATTAACAGCTTAATCGGGAAGATAGTAACTTACCGGTTCACTCTTACCGTGTTGTCTGCTTTAAGACGCTCTGGTAATGAGAACGGCTAGTGCAGCTGTGAAACCCTGTCAAGGAGATTCTTAGGAATTCTACCTGTAAAGACATCATGAAAGCTCAAGTACATGTTTCAAGACTTCCACTACTCTGATGCCGTACATCTTTCTTGAAGTGACGAAGTATTAAAGTCAAAGAATTTCAAAGAAGTTTTTGTCACTTTGATACCGAACGTCTTTCTTGAAGTGACAAAGTGTTATTGTTGAAAATCGTTTAGCCCATCTAGGATCGTTTTACAGATAATATTGAACACGCAGCGGAATAATAAGAAAACAATATTATCAACAAGTTTTTCAATTCAAACATTCCTAATTTACCCCAACCATAACATGTGGCTACACCACTATTAATTGGTGTACTCTATTCGATCTCATCAGTCGACTATGCTATCTATCTATCTAAACTCTCAGTGGGAGAGTTCTATGTATCCATGGATCGATGATTAAACTATGTGTCTATGTCTCTTTATATAATAGAGACCATAAGACGTTACAAAGGAAAACTTAATTGACACTATTAATAATATTAACAACATTAAATTAGTATTCAAACCACAATAATGATATTTTATTCAACTTGTAACGCTTATCGTTAATGATAGTTACTTCAACTTTGTAACTTTCCTATAATATTGTATGAATAAGTCTCAGATTAGTCCCTCCTATTTCTCGTCTTCATTTGGTCTCATCACAATCAAGAATCACCCAACAATCTCCCCTATTTTGATGATAGACAAAACAAACCAGTCGGTACGAACTTCATCATAAAGCAAAGCTTCCCTGAAGTTGAGATGTAATCATCTCCCTGAATGAAACAAAATCTTCCTTTGTAGATAGCTTCCCCTTAACTTATGATCATGCCACCACACATAATAAGCTGCAAATCATATCTTTATAATCTTCTTCCCCTTTTTGTAATCATCTAATAGGGGTCTTCTGTAGATATGCAACTTGGATCATAACACACTACAAATCATATACCACAACTACTAATCCATCCTTCTAATGACTCAAAATACCCTCCATGAAGCATAATAAGATAAATGACTTTGAGTAGTAGAAACACAAACTAGCAGTAGTAATAAAGATCAGCAGTAGTAATGAAACACTTCCCCTCAAGTGGTGCATGTAGATGGTTAAACATTTAATCAATAAGCTTCCCCTGAAACCCATATGTTTACCATCTCTTGAATCTCGAACTCTGTAGGCTCTATGTAGTGATCACTGATGAAGAAAATAAAAGTAAAACCTAATAGATGAATGAAGTAGAATCTCCAAACTTGTGTCTTATGTCCTTCGACTATCAACGACCGTTAACTCATACGCTAATGTATAAGCAGACCGCAATCTCTTGACAAAATCCTCATTCTCTATAATGAGACACTGAGCACAATAACGTAACTCCTTTAAGTGATAGCGAATGTGAGCATTGAGCACCTTAAGAAAAATCACACATTCCTAGATTTTGCAAGTCTTCGTCAACATCATATAAGCACGAACAAGTTATCCTTGAGCAGAGGATATGATAAGAACACGCATCTGTGAAACTCAACTACAACATCAAATGAGTGATAATCAACCGTCTTCGTAATCACATCTTCAATAAATCTCCAAAACGAGCCATAAAATCAATAAGAATAAACTGTTGTGAATAACAGTTCCATCCGAGATCCAAAACCATCATCATAAATCAATTATACCAAGAAACCCTTGAATAATAACAATACTTGAAGATCGTATTGCATACCAAAAAGGTAGAGAGGACGATCATACAGATTGTTATAGCAATTTAACTCCAAAACCCCATAAAACTTTTACCACAAATCTGTTTCTTGAAATTTAGGGTTTTAGGGTTTCTTCAAAAACCTTGTAGATCCTAGATCAAGAGCCCCATGGCTCTGATACCACATGTTGAAAATCGTTTAGCCCATCTAGGATCGTTTTACAGATAATATTGAACACGCAGCGGAATAATAAGAAAACAATATTATCAAACAAGGTTTTTCATTCAAACGATTCCTATTTACCCCAACCTATAACATGGGGCTACACCAACTAATTATGGTGTACTATTCGACTCTCATCAGTCGACTATACTATCTATCTATCTAGACTCTCAGTGGGAGAGTTCTATGTATCCATGGATCGATGATTAAACTATGTGTCTATGTCTCTTTATATAATAGAGACCATAAGACGTTACAAAGGAAAACTTAATTGACACTTATCAACATTAATTAGTATTCAAACCACATTAATGATATTTATCTTCAACTTGTAACGCTTATCATTAATGATATTTATCTTCAACTTGTAACTTCCTATAATGTTGAATAAGTCTCAGATTAGTCCCTCTTATTTCATTCGTCTTCATTTTGTCTCATCAAATCAAGAATCCCAACAGTTATAGTTAAAGATTTTTAAGAAAGATGTCTTATTCAAGCTTTTAAGACCAAGATACAACAACAGTATGAGCATGTCGGTCCAAAAGTCACAAGTGCATAAGACGGCAACAAGATCACAAGATGATGATAAGAGATTATGCTTGGTTGATGATGTTCGCCTTAAAATATGAGGACTTATACGGAATTACATTAGTTCAAAAATAGCCAAACACGCAGGGACTAGATTAGACTATTAAGGATAGTTTAGTTGTGTTTGGACTATAAATACCCCCTTCATACTTCCATGGAGGGGTGAGGATTCATTTTGTAAAAGTGTATGCGTTCTGTTTCATCTCTCTAGACACACACAACTTCTCTCTATCTTTTTCTCTCATCAATAATATGGCTTTCTATTTGTTTCATCCTCCCCGACCTCCGGATCATCTTTGTTAGCTAGTGTTTCTTATTATTAACAATTGGTATCAAGAGCTAACCAGGGGTGTTTTGTATTGTATGTGTTTGTTGTCTCGTGCTTAAAGCTTATTATAGCTTATTTTCATATTTTTTTCGTGTGTTTATTTGTCTCAAAAATCCACGAATCTGTTTTTTTGTGTGTTGTTATAAAACTGTTTTATAACAGTTTTTTCTACTTTTTGGTCCATGTATTTTTCCAAATCTTATCCAAAAATTTGTCCTTCATTTTAACAGCTCACTTTGAGCTCTTTATAAGCTTATAGGGTTTGTCTGGTTTGGGCTTATTTTCCTTATTTTCCAGCTTATTTTCTTTGGTTGGCTTATTTCTTATGAGGTCCACACGGTTTGAGCACAAGATAAATCAAGGTGTCATAGATCCAGGATTATAGAAAGGACGGTTTATGTTTGTTTGTTGGTTGTGCTCAAGAAGACAAAGCCAAGGATGTACCATTTTGTTGGTTAGCAGGAACCGATCAACTAAAATCAATGTGTACCGAACAACTTGGTACCGAACAACGGATCCCATTTGTCAAACCGAACAACTAAAGTTTTCTTGCAACCGAACAACTAAAACGTGTTTGTACCGAACAACTTGAGCTTATTTGACTACCGAACAACTAAATTTCATTACAAACCAAACAACCCATGTCCATTTGGGAACCGAACAACCCATGTCCATTTGGGAACAAAACAACTCAAACCGAGTCAACTCGGTATTTATCGAGTTGACCGGGGCAGTCCTTCTGAATTAGATACAGAAAAGCCTTCAAACTGTCGCTTTAAAATATATTTATGCATCTTCTTTGATTCATCATTACCACTAAATCTGGATTTGATAGCATCCTACATATCTTTAGCATCAGTCATCTTGTAAAAAATTTCTAAATGGTCTTTTGGTAAAGCCATAAGCAAGGTGGTCCTTGCTTTTCTTTCTCTTTCTTTGGCTAAAATTTCTTTAGAAGTTTTAGGAGGCAAAACCTTTATTACTCCATTTGTATCTGTTGAGACACTTACAGGGCCATTTCCTTTTTGTATGACTTCCCATATAGGATAGTCTGTATGGCTCAAGTAATGTTCCATTTTCATGGCCCAAATGTCATATTCACCTTTCTTCAGAATATGGAGTTTAATGGTTGACACAGTGTGAGGGGCTTATTGTGTTGGTGTTTGTGGTGGTGGTGGTGGTGGATTTTCATCATCTGATCCTGCCATTGAATAGATCAGAAAGGTAAAGGTTTATAACTGATGTGTTTTGGTTCTTCTTACTCAGAGTTTCTCTACAAGCTCTGATACCACTTGTAGATCCTAATCTGAATAGATCTTTTTAGCCTGTTAAGGGTGGTAGCCAATCTGGATAGATCTAAACTAACTACAAGATAAACAATGACTATGAACAATATAAGTTATGTGGAAACTAACTTATATTGCTAAGAAGAACAATGAATAAAACAAAACTTTTATTACTATTAATCTGCCAGGTTACAGATTACTAACTATGAATATTTGTGAAAACCTCTTTGTCTAACTAGTACCATAGGGTTCCTTTTATACACCAAGGAAAACCTTAATGGGCTTATAAAAAGCGTTAAGTGATCATGCATATCTATTCCTAATATATCTCATGCATATCACTTAAGCAGTACTAACTAACTATCAACAGTACTAAGTGTAGAAGCTCTAAATCCCAATAGACATTCAAAAAATAACATTTGTCCTAGTTTAATGACATTCTTGAACAACAACACAACAAACACGATACATAACACTAAAAACGATTCGAATAAGATTCACTAAAATGACAAACGGCTAAAGATTTAGATTACGATGATAAGTGATCGCGAAGTTGATTTGGTATCCCTTATTTGAGTTTGAATTGGGTTTCACGAAGGCGTCTACTTATTTCATCTTTGAGACTTCCTTCTATTTTCTACCCCTTTTCTTCAAACCCAATATATCGATTGATGACTTGCTTGAACGTATACAGCAGATGATTAAGACTTAGATTATCTAGTTATTTCCTGATGTAAGGAGTTACATTGTAGTGCTCACGGGTTATAGCTATCACTTAAAGGAGTTACATTGTAGTACTTAGTGTCACATACAGATGTCGATGTGGATAATTTCAAGAGGTGTTGTACTTCTTATACTTTTCTGGTTGAGTATAGAGTACTTATAGATTTAATCTTGCACCGTTCTTCAATCAACAACAATACAAGATTAAGTAACAAATTTGGGTGATTTTACTTCATTTTCAAGTTTGGTATATCGGGTTTACTTCACTAAGTGATCACAACAATAGCCGACAGAATACGAGGTTGGTAAGTTAGCCAGAGAGTTTAAAGGTTGAGATGTAATCAACAATTCTTACAGGATATTATTGTGCTATTCCAAGACAAAGGTACTTCACAGTCTAAGCAAAATTCTCAAAGTCCTTCAACGACATTTATATATAAGACCTTGATTATACAAAGTTTTCTTGATTCTTGCTTCATCTCCTCTACGGTTTCTAAAGACAAGAGGGCAATGCTTCGTTTGGATTTCAAGATTTGTGCTTAAGGCAAGAACTTCTCGTGTATATAGACGTATACAACAATGATGCTTCCTAGAGTTCGCAACCATCATGGGGGAAAATGTGTACATCTGGGACTTAGTTGACTTTGATGTTACCATGTCAACTTCCAAGGGGAAGTAGTGTATACTACTTTACTTAGTATGGTTTATGAAGTACTCTGCATACGTGAGAAGAATTGTTGCTGATTTCTCGCATGTACCCCCGAACAAATATTCACCAAGCCCTAATGACAAGAAGCAGTGGTCGTTGGTGTGGTTTGACTTCTACAAAATTCCGCTATGCACGTCAATGACAAGTAGAAGATTGTTCAAGCTGCATCAAAGTTTCAGAATCTGCTCAAGATAGGGATGTTGGTTTGGGGGGAAGCTGATTCAGAAACTTTGCCAAAAAGGAGTCTATGAAGAAAGCTTTTCAAGACATGCTGCATGAATTGGGGGGAAGCTAATCCAACTCATGCATACTACAATGGTTCCAGAACAAGTAAAGACAATGAAGATCCAAGCTGGAGTATAAGTTTCAAGACAAGGAGAACTCAGAAGACATCTTCAGCTTTGGAAGTGCTTTGGAAGACTTTATTTTATTATAATTGTCCTTGATAGGAACATTGTAAGTAATTTTGTACGTCCACATATTAGGGGAAGATTGTTAGCCTTAAAATATGTTGACTTACACGAAATTACATTAGTTCATTAATAGTCAAACACGCAGGGACTAGATTAGACTATTTAGGATAGTTTAGTTGTGTTTGGACTATAAATACCCCCTCCATACTTCCATGGAGGGGTGAGGATTCATTTTTCAAAGTGTGTGTGTTCTTGTTTCTCTCTCTAGACACACACATCGTCTCTCTGCTTTTTCTCTTTAATAATATGGCTAAGCATTTATTTTATCCTCCCCGACCTCCGAATCATGTCTCTTGTTAGTGTATCTTATTATTAACACTTATGATCTCAAATGGATCGAATACTTGGTTCCTAACTTGTGGAGTCTCGTGCAGGTGAAATATGATCAACATGCTTACTTGGGCACTTCACACTAGGGTCCCAAACGCCAAAGCTTCTACGGATATGCAAGTAACATGACTTCGTCCAAAGATGTTTACTCCAAAAGAAGAATCATTGCGGTAACAAGACTTAAAATCATGAAGAAGTATGACTACGATCACCTGGAAGAGATTGAAGTTCATCGAGATGATCAGAAGCTATATACGTTTAAAGAATGTAGAAAATAAATGACGTGTATAAAACCAGAATTAAAACAGATCCAGAGGTTGGATAAAGTGATAAAGATGAATAGCCATTTTATTAGAGAAAAAAAGATATAAGATGGGAAGATGTGTGTATGCTAGAGAGAAAACACATACACTTACACTTTACAAAAGTGAGCTGCACCCCTCCATGGAAGTATGGAGGGGGTATTTATAGTCCCAGCATCGACTAGCTAAACTATCCCTACACGACTATAAATGATAAATGTAATTTTGGATTAGTCAACATATTTAGGGCTAACAATCTTCCCCCAATATGTGGATATACAGAATTACATACAATGTTCCTATCAAGTACAAATACAGCACAAATAAAGTCTTCCAAAGCGCTTCCAGAGCTGAAGATGTCTTCTAAGTTCACATAGTCTTGAAACTTGTACTCCAGCTTGGATCTTTAGTGTCTTTAATTGTAGAGGAACCATTATAGTATGCATGAGTTGGATTAACATCCCCCTAATTTATGCAGCATGTCTTGAAAAGCTTTCTTCTTAGACTTCTTTTTGGCGAAGTTTCTGAACCAGCTTCCCCCCAAACCAACATCCCTATCTTGAGCAGATTTTGAAACTTTGATGTAGCTCCAACCATCTATAACAACCCATAATTTTCATCAATGTAATTATCCATCTATTAAATTAGATGCACTGTAATATCCATCTATTATATATACCACCCTTTTACAGGGAAATTTTTGCTTTATCTCATTATGCAACGTAACTTGCATCTCTAAAGTAAACGAGCTCACGCAACCTACCTATGCCAATTCTATCTATGTTTATATCATGTAAACATCCTAATATGTCAAGTCTATATCTTAATATCATTTTTACCAAGTACATTACCCATTTAACATACCATTTACAACGTTATTTCAAA
Organism: Tanacetum coccineum; assembly: GCA_026074375.1. Lineage (NCBI taxonomy): Eukaryota > Viridiplantae > Streptophyta > Magnoliopsida > Asterales > Asteraceae > Tanacetum > Tanacetum coccineum. The sequence goes on along the minus strand of BQNB010007392.1, from coordinate 73,719 downwards.
ATGAACTTTAAACGTTAAACGTTTATATCAAAACCCTAATTATATGTAATGTATACATATAAAATGAATGTGCAAGCCTTCAAGCATGTGTACAAGTATACAATACACAACATTTGAAATATAATTTTCCCTCCAAGTCAATATACAACTCATTTAAGTTTAATGTACAAGTCTATTAAGCATAGAATTCAAACCTTGCCATTTTCCATCATTTTCATTCTAGATTTCATACCACCTCTTTAGCGCAAGGTACAATACTCAATGCACAACTTCTAAACCCTAAACCTCAACCCTAAGTCATCATAAAACCCTAATCTAAAACTCTAAACCCTAAACTAGTTCTAAACCCTATTTCGAAAACATTTAACTTAAACCTAATCTAAAACCCTAATCCTAACATTAAACCTTAATCCTAAACCCTAATCCTAACACTAAACCTTAATCCTAAACCCTAATCTATCCTAAACCCTAACCCTAACTCGAATTTAAAACCAAAAACCCTAACCCGAAACCAAAACCAACCCGACACCCTTTTTCTTTCATTTTTGACCCATTTAACACCTAAGCTAGCACCCTAACACCTCAAGCACCTCTATGACTAACCTAATACCACCCCAAGCAGCCTAGCAACCACCTCCATCACCTCCTTGTAAGCTACTTGCACTCCAAACACCCCCTTGTCACCCCTTTGTAAACCGAACCCCCTCCACACCCTTACACCTCCTCATGCTACTTTCCTAGCTCTCAAGACTCACCATCTAGCCTTCATTAGTCACCCCCTACAACACTTGATCCCTACACCAAGATAACTTAGGCACAAAGGGTCATTCGACCCTATATATAGCCGAAACTCCCACCCCATTCAAACACACCTCAAAAATTCATCATATACAACAATGGAGTTCTAAAGAAAGCTAAGGAAGATCAAGTGAAGTCCCTAAGATCAGAATTGAAGCCAAGAATCAAGAAAAAGAAACCCTTGAAGTCGTTTCTAGGCGTACGAACTCAAACAACCCATTTCGACTCGTTTTCAAATTTGTAAGTTTTCTACGCGTAAGATCAAGCATGTTATTGTTTTAGAACTATCATAAGGTCTATTAGATCCTTTATGAACCCTTGTTAAAGCCTTGAATCCTCAAACCCATGAGTTTTTAATTAAAACCCTAAAAATGACCCATTTTGATTTTCTAGCTAACGAATCCTTTTTCTAAACTTTTGTTACGTTAGAACATCTTATTTTAGCATATTCTAATAAGCCATGACCTGCAAAACTCTTGGAATTCAAAATTATGAATTTTGGACTTGATTTGCAAATGTTTTCATGCATAGGGGTATATATCGTAACTTTCTAAAATTTATAACTAGAGGGGCTGAAAATGTCATTATTCCAAAGATATAACTATGAGGGGCTGTTTTGCCAAGTTCTAAAGTTAAAGGTTTAAATTATATATACTTTATATATAAAGGACTAAATTTGTAAAAGTTTATAAATCAAGGGTATATATTGTCATTTTTGCAAACTTAAAAATATAAAATATAATATTTTTATATAAATTATAAAAATATATATTAATATTATAAAACTCGATTTTATTAAAACCCGACACATTTATCGTTATTAATCATCGATCGACGCATTATAAAAACAATTACGTTATATATTTAACGTAATTTATCATCAACTAGCATTTGAAGAAACTTAAAATCTTATTGTACTAGGGAATTTTCATATTTAAAAATAAAAAACGAGGGTTCCATTTGGTATTTGTTTTGACGAGGTTTGTTGGGTTTTATGATTTAAAGTGCGTTGACTCGTCCCGACCAAAAAATGACTACATGCTCTGGATTTGATAGCCCGAACAGTGATTACAAATATTTCGATAAATTACTAAACAAAGTCAATACATCAAACTTTATGAGTTTTGAAACATAAAGCATCTACACTAAGATTGAAATATTAACCAGTTGCGTGACGAGACCGTTACTTTCACTTGATATACTTTTGCATCATTCAGATTTTCCCTGTTTTGGTGAGTTCAAGCTTGCATTTTAAATCTTTTATGTTCTTCATAAAACCGCGAGGGGGATAACTGTTTAAAAACATGAATACGAGTGTTTTTCGACTGTTGCTATCTTGATATATTATTGCCTAGTCTCTTACTTTTGTCATTACGACCCCACTATCATGTACCGTAATTATTTTTTTTTTTTTTTTTGTTTGTTTTTTTTTTTTTTTTTTTTGTGAATAGATCTATTCGGGACTGAACTCCCCGTTGGTGTACCTATACTTTCTGGTAACCAACCGCACTTCATTTGAATCACTATGCTGGTTTCTGGCAAAGGCACCTGTTAGGGCAACTACTTGTGATTATTGATTTTCTCAAGGCCTCGGTGTCATTAGCTTAGGGCAATAATACTAGTTTCTATAATAATTGAACTCATTGCAATTATTACACTTATGGGTGTATAACAACATAACACACTGTTTATGATGACTTGTATTCAAACTATTTACTATAAACATATGAATTTCACTCAACCATTGTGTTGATCTTTTTAGCATGTTTATCTCAGGTAATTGAGCAACTCATGGCATAGAGTGGCACAGACTTGAAGATGGCTAAACTGTTATCATTCAAACTTTATGTTTTCATGTAGATTTTGGGACCTCTGTTTGTAAAAACTCTGATGAAATAATGAATGATAACTTATCTTTTAAAAACGTCTCTTTTGAGTCGTTTTCTATGATTATGACTGTTGTACTATGAAATGATACCCGAGATTAGCTTCCGCTGCTATATGTCAAAAATGGGGGTGTTATAGATTGGTATCAAGAGCCACGGTTATAGAGAACAAGGTTGAAACCTTAACTATAACTACTTTTCTTTTTCCATCAAAGAAAGTCCTCCATGCCACTATATCTCCCGAATAGTATGTAAAAGTACATTACTATTATACTATTATATAAATAACTTATGTTGTTTACCACTGGGTTGTTAACATAGTGATGTCTTCTCCCAACCACCCTACTTTAGATATTGAGGATGCCTTTTCCTCTAACTTTTCGGACTATATCTCGGCTTCCCCGGACTATGTCCCAGATTCACTAGGAAATACTTATTCTAGCTCCTTAAATAACTCATTTGGTTTAGTTCCAATAGCTTCACCAACTCTTTCACTTTTTCATGATGACCCTTATATGAAGGTCATGCAAGCATATTATGCTAAAGAATCACCTATTCCACCGCCAACTATTGTGCCACCATCTCCGATGCTATCTCTAATGTTTAAACCTCAAGAATTCTTTCTTCTAGGGGAATTATTGCCACTTAATAAACGAGACCGTGATCGATCATCCTCCTATACTTCTGCCCTACCTCAAGCATTTGAGATAGGAGAAAGCTCTCGTAATACAAGTCTGGAACGTCACGAGGAGCAAATTGAAGAAATTTTGAATCACCTAGATGAACTCTCTCTCGACCGCCTTGAACACACAGAAGACCAAATAGAAGGTCTTAGAAAAGGTCGGGTGATCACACAACAAGATTTTGGCAATCTGGAAACTGAACTCCAAGAGGCTCATGCTCAAATTGTTAAACTTCAAAGAAAGCAAATGGGAAATAACAGCAAGATTGCTCTAGCTCGCTTCAAGATTGCTAATCTAGAACAAATCATCGAAGATATCTAGGTTCGTCACCAAGCAGATAAGGAAAGTCTTCTGGATGCAATCTATAAACACAAGAACAGCCAGGAAGGACCATCGGACTACTAGATTAGATACTTCAAAACCGAGTACGATCCATGTATCAATCTATCTGAAAAACAGGAGTTAATATGAAAAGTATATTATTCTTAGAAGTCTTATTTCTTGAATATCTTTGTTATACAAGCTTGAATAATGTCCAAAATTTGTCATATAAACTTACCTTAAAGCCTACCAAGTGTTATACCTTTTCGTCGGGTCAAAATATGAGTTTTTTGAAAAATCGATCAGACCAGCCGGTTCTGTTCGACAACAAGCCGGTGCCTTTGTAGGAACAGCACCGGCTAGCCGGTTCTACAGTACGCTTTTCGAAATTTTGTCAACTTCAAAAGCCCGTAAAATACAAACCGTAAATCCGTACGAGTCATGCCACCTACCGTTTCGAAGATAATTGAGTCTACTTTCTAATAGAATTAGTTAGAGGAACTGAATATAGGTTTAAGTAAATCTAAATTTCAAAAATACCCCAAAGTGTCCAAAATTTCAAATTTCGTATTAACATAAAAACTCAAACTTTTGAGTCGGGCAACTTGGGTTGGTATCCTTTGAACATTAACACATTCCTCTTTAAAATTAAAGTATTTTGGTCATTAATCAAGCTTGGTATACATCGTTCAATACTCAACACAGGCGAAAGAAAGTTTCTGTATTATGATACGTATTACGATTAGTTGCTCTTGTTTGCATTGCTTGTATATATTGATTGTATGCCTATCTCTCATTGTATTTGAGCTTGCTTATTTGTGAAATATAAATGTCAACCGTGTCTTGTTTGTTTCCCCGCTTGTATGTCAATTTAGATGCTTAAAGAAAATAATATGGTTTCTAAAGGAGTGTTTGGGTTAACTCATATCTTTGTCAAAAACTAATTTCCGTAAATGTTTTGTCATCTCATATTAGTAATGATATAAATATAATGTTTTGTGAATGCTATATGATTTACTTGTGTTTCTTATTTAGTTTCATATACTCTTTGCTTCCTATATGTGATCTTGTTATTTGAGATGCCATGATACTTGTATGTATTTGTCGTCTTCATGTTTTTGCACAATAGGGCTTATGCTAGATCTCGTGCACCTCAAATAGGCATATATCTCTTCCTTTGAATTTGCTTTGTCGCATCATCTCAATTCTTTTACAAAATCTTAAGAATAAGACCAAGTATGCTAGTAGAATGTCTACTTGTTTTCCTTGTTTTCATATTGTGGTTTTGTTTGCTTGTTTTTGATTCATATGTTCTTGTTTGCCATGCTAGTTGCTCTTTTGTTTGTCTATTCCATGTTTTCGCCTAATGAAGATTATCCTAGGCATCGTACATCTTTTATAGGCATACCTATATTTCTTTGTGTTTAATATATCAACTCTTGCATAACCTTAATATCATAGGAATTAAGTAAAGTTTAGTTAAGTATTTTTCTTATGCTCTTGAAGTGGGATTGGCAACTTGATATGTTTATTTCCAAAAAATACTCAAGCAAACAGATTGAAAAATGTATATGTTGGTCTAGTTTTAGTTTTAAAAGTATTTTTCAAAACGAATCAAAGTAATAAATTATTGTTTTGGTTAATACGGGTCAACACTTAGTGATTGGCCAAAAACCCTTAAAGATCGAATTTCCGCGCTTTCCATTGTGACCAAGTGTGTCTTCGATTTTTTAAGCATATATTTTAAGAATAAATTCCAGAAGCTCTTGTTAATTACTCTTTCACATATAACTTATAAATACCAAGTACTATATTACTAGGGAATTTCATAATCATATGAGGCCTATTCGAGGTGTCGTATCAACGAGTTGTGGATTTATGATTTAAAGTGTCATGGCTCCTCATCGTTCACTACATGACCTTAGATACGACTAGCCCCCGAACGATGAGTATTGAGATCCCATTAAAAATTGTTTTATGAAATTATTTGGTACTCAATGGATTTGTAAAATATTTTTTCTTAACTTTTTAACAATATGGTCAATTTATCGGGATCATTAGGCATTTCGCGTATGTTTTTAAAACATTCTTAGTCCTATGCTTAAAGGGGGGGGGGGGACATTTCAAATTATACTTCATTAAAATTATCTTACAACATTTTTGACACGTGTCATTTCATATTGTTACAATCCTTATAACCACTAGTTCTACATCTTGTGGTCTCTATTATTCACACATCACTAATATTTTGCTTTTCTATACTAGTTGTAAACAATATTGACCCTTCCTTTGTTAATTTTCGTTTAAAACAACTTCTTGCTTTCTTTGCAATACTCTTTGTTGATTATATGTTTAATTTATTTTGCATTTGTCATTTATCTCAGTGAATTAGGTCAACAATTGGTTAACTAAAAAAAATGATAAAACGGTAGGAGTTTTATTTCATTTTTTTGTGTTACTAAATGTCAAGGAATATAACAAACTTCATGATTTACTTTGATGCTTTTGCATTAGAAAAGTAGTTAATTGTGTCTCTTATTTGATGTCTTGTTATGATCTCATTATTTTTTCATTTTATACATGGTGATTTTTGATTATGATTTGTCTAGGCTTGCTTGTTCTTAATTCCTTGTTGGCATTCCTTTATTTATTCGTTATGGACATTCTGTTTATGGCCATGCTCAATCATAGTTTACATGATATTCTCATGTTTTTCCTTATATGTCAATGTTACATGATTTATTTGCTACTTGTGCACTCATATTATGTCAAAGCATTTTTTTATACTTGTAGAAGTTTAGGATCTTCTTTTTGAAAACTTATGTTTTTATAGAACAAAATCGAAAACAAGCAATATGACAACACAACAAGGTTGTACTTATTTCTTGACAATATTGAACGAAACTCAATGCAATATGAGATCTCGTGCTTATTTGTTTCCTTCGTCGCAAATCTTTCGCATCATTATTAGTGCAATTGTTTTTCTAATCTAAATGATCTTCTTCCTTATGCTTGTGTTTGGTTGAACTATTAAGAACATGCTCTTGTATGAATGTTTCTTTTTCTTGTATCATTTATGTTTGAATTCTTGAATGCTTGTTTGTTGTCTAAATTGCTTATGCTTGATCTTTATGCTAATCATGCGTCTCGATTGTCTATGTCTAGTATAGTGTAAAATCATATGTCCTAACCGTTGAATCTCTTCCATAAGACTAACTGTTTAAGCTAGTTTCAACTTTTTCCCTCCTCCTCTCTTAGCTTAAGAGTTTTTCTAATTGTGTGTCTATTTGCGAACATGTTCTATTTTTATATGTCTATATATGAGTTTGCTTGTTTAGTCCTTCGTGTGATAATACTTGACCAAGTTTCATTCGTATGTGTTGGTATGTTTGATCTATCATGTTGTTAAATGATATTCTAGCTCTTATTTATGTAGGACTAACTCCTTTTTTGTAGGTTGGTAAAGATCATTTTTCTTCATCAAGTTAATTTTTGCTCTTATCATACACCAATCTATATCTCTCATTACATGTTCATACATGCATATTCATCATCACCACTTCACTAATGAGCATACATTGTTAGTTGCTTGCATTGTCATCACCATCTTCCGCCCTATACTTCACTACTTATAAATTTATCATGTTTATCTCCTCAATTTATTCATCAACCAACAAGGTAAGGTTTTGAGATAAACCTTCGTGCGTCTATCAATATTGAGTCATCCATTAAGCCTCTCTTACGAGAAAATTTATGATAAATCTTTTCACAACCAACCACTATCTCTACCAACTGGCTACCTAATCGTCCCTCCATCATCACTAAATATGTCTCATTCCATCTCTCCCATCACCTCTCTGAGAATCTCTCCAAGCAAACTATTGACCACTCCAAAGTTAACCCCACCACCTTTGACCTCACCTTGTCCCTAGTCACATCACTCCATGTCACATCACTTAGTCCCTAATAATAGAAGTTGACCTCTAACATAATCTAATCATTAGATTCTTCCTAAACAAGTAAAAACAATGCATTAAAACCTTCTCAAAATTCTTCTATAAAAGGAACTCATTCTCATCTTACTTATGATCTTCTCCTCATCATCCTTCTTACACTATGCCTAAAGAAAACAAAGTCAACCTCAAAAGAACCACTAGAATAAGCGCTAGGGCATGTTATTTCAACAATTCGCGAACATCATCACCTCCCTACCAACCTTTCTCACCTCCATCAGACTATACATCGGGACCTCTGCCAACTTCTCCAATTCTGACTTTCCTTCTTTCACCGATCATTTCACCAATTCATTGCAATAGTGATTTATTGACTACTCCTATAACAACACCTCCACCTATTGATTCAACCTTCACCTCACCTTCTATATCCAAACAATCCTCACAACTTGCCTATCTCGAACCCCATCGAACTTTATTTCTTCACATATCTTGAAACTTGTAAGCCTCTTTTGTCAAAAGCTAAGTGAATTTTGTAATGAAATGCATCTCATTATCAAACACACCCTTACTACCTTTAGTATGTTCGGCATTCTTGTCTACGGATGAAATTTTCCTTCTCATATCATCTCTTTTTAGGTTCAAGCATATACAACCTTGTGGTCTATGGCTTACTCATCCAAGGATGAAGTTTGTCTATCTTTTTTCTTTTTTGTAGGATCATCTTGACGCCCTCGAGCAAGGGGGAGCATTCGTCATATTAAGTCGTCTATACATTTTGTTGTATATGACATATTTGTCTAAGGATAAAACCTTTTATTGCACTAATTTTTGTTTTGTAGGATCATACTTAGCACCCTCAAGCAAGGGGGAGCTTTCATCAAGCATTTAAAGCCATTTCTCATGTTTTGACACATTTTTCTCATCTAATCTTCTCTCTAATCAACTGATCTCTCTTTCTCTCTCTAACATCTCTTTCTAAATCTTGTGTAGGTAATTCACTTCAAGAAAGGAATTGCCAAATATGCGAAAGTTTCAAGCACGCCTCAAAAGTATCTTGATCTTGATTCTTCTTCTTACTTCATTCAAAGTACATATTATCTTTCATCATATCTTGACGCCTCAATCTAGGGGAGCACTCGTCAAGGGGGAGCATGCACGCATTCATCATCATTCTTACTCTTCTACAATCCTTTGCGAAGATGTCATTTTCTTCATCATATAGTTTTCTTAATTTTTTTTTACACAGAACTAACCATGTTGTAGGTTAAACTTTCAAGGATCCGCTATAAACCAAGGAAAATAACCTAGAGGATTCAACAATCATAAAGGATTGAAGTAGGCAAATAAACTTCACTAGGGATGATGCAAGCTCATCTTTTTGGGATGAATGAAGTTAAACTCCAAGGATACACCCTTTTTGCTTCAACAAAAGGAGGAGAAGAGTGTAAACGAAGACGGTAATGTAAAGATAGTAAGCGGATACAAGTAACTTTACATCTTACGATATATTACGTTTACACATTTGTTTGTCATCATCAAAAAGGGGGAGATTGTTAGTGCAAATATTATGATATTTAATCTACATATTCTCTTTTGTTTTGATAATGACAAACATGTAACTTGTAATACATAGCGTAAAATGTACAAGTTACTTGTCATCATATTTTGTCTCAACATACATCAACAACGCTCGACGTCTCGAATCCTCGTATGTTACAACACAGGTTCGTACATGTTTGTTATGTTGCATTATGATCAAACCTCATTTCACATTTGCATCTACAAGTATTTTATTTAAATAAGTAAACTTTATTTTGACAAGCACTCAACTAGACATTTTACTTTACAAAAGTTTACTTACACTTTAAATATACAAGTTATTTTTTACTTTAGGAAAATAGAATAGAAAATGACTTTTTACATCATGCATTACATCATCTAAATCTGAAAAAAATCTCTCCAAGATTACATAAGATCTTTCAAGATTTTGCAAATCAAAATTTGGATTTTGTTACTGTAGGCCGGTGCCCTTGCCTTTGGCTGCCGGTGCCCTTCTTCAATAGCACCGGCGGAACCGGGCTACAGTGGATTTTTTGCCTATAAATAGCAAGCCAAATCTCACCATTTCATACACCTTTTCACACACTTTTCTCTCTGCATTTTTCCTTCTCTTAGATCAGTAGCAACACCCTTTAAACACCCTCATTTGCATATGATCATAATGCTCTAACATTCATTTTGTTGTAAGCATACTCCTATGATGATCCACCAAAGCAAGCCTTAGAGATCTTGCCATTTCCATCCACCACCAAGCATATCCATATGAAGATCTACAAGATTAGAGATCTCATCATATTCATCCATTTGAAGGCTTCCATCAATGGAAGACATTTAGATTAGTCATTCATATCCATTAGACACATTGTCTTGGATCATCATTGTAATCACATCATTATCTTGTATCATTTGATTTAGACTAGATGGTTTATGTGTTTGTGCCATAAAACACAAGGTTTGTTATGTTGGGCCATAAAACATAACGGGGTTTTTGGGTTGGTTCTACCCTTTGTGTAAGAACCCGGTATTTAGCTTTGTACCGGATAAAGTGTAAGCGACGATGGGTTGGTTCTCCCGGTGATTAGGACTCGGTATTTAGCTTAGTACCGGATAAAGTGTAAGCAACGTTGTGTAAGGTTTCTCCGCCGAGAAGGGAGTTTGTTGATCTAGTGAAGTAACTCTCGAGTTGGGTACTCGGGGAGTGGAGTAGGGCGGAGAGGAGCTCCATGACCGAACCACTATAAATCATCGTGTTCGGTTTGCTCTCTATTTTATTTATCGCTCTCTATTTATTTTATGCTTGTGATTGTGTTGTGAATTATGTTGTGACTACTTGGTTATTCTATGCTTTCATATAGTCATAAATCATATTTGGTACTTTTCATATTATGTCACGATTGATCGGGGATTTGATACAAATGTTTTTTAGATTTTAATCGGAAACGTATTCACCCCCCCCCCCCTCTACGTTTTCCACAGTATTGATAAGATGTTGATGGTGGGGGTGGAAATCGTACCAATTTGGTCAGATATTTTTTCTTGGTTTAATGAGTTGGACTCGGAGTGGATTCGAATCGGATCGAATAATCTTGGTAATGAAGAGATGATACGTGAAAGTTTTGTGTAGTCGTTTGTAGCATAGAACACCATAGGAAAATCTTATTATTTATTGCATTATCCTTTTTTGGTATGATTTGTATAACTTATTTTAATGTCCCCAATTTATCTAGCATATTTTAACTAGCAGAATATCGCTACAAGATCAAGTGTTTATACATTGCAAGCTTTTAAGAGATGAATTTATTATGGTATTTTTCTTTGGTATGATTTGTATAAGTTATTTCAATGTTCCCAATTTATCTAGCATATTTTAGCTAGCAGAATTTCGCTACAAGATCAAGTGTTTATTCATTGCAAGCTATAAAGAGATGCATTTATTATGATATTTTTTATTATCTACAAGTATTTGTCACTTTTCATTACAGAATCGAGTAAATGACAGGATTATTTGCCAAAATTATTACTAATATGTTTAGTTGTAATGACATGATCTAACTTTTTTGAACATGAACATAACATGATCAAAATAACATGGAAAGAGTTTACACGAAATGATTGCGGGTTTCCAGGTGTCCGTTTGACCTAAAATGCTAAAACCAAACGACGTACGCGAAAAATGTATAAATCGCAAACGAAAGTGAACATGACCTATGTAACACTTTAAAATTATAAAATAATGCATATAACACGTAGACTAATCCAAGTCCGAAGCCGGAACGCATCCGATAATGATTTTTAGTTTTACGCGGGACAACTTCCTAGAAAATTACCAAATTCAAACATAACATATAAAAGTCAAAAGTAATGATCGGGAAAGTTTAAAATAATGACCTAAAATTTATGGGGTGTGACATCCTTCCCTCGTTAAAAGTTCTTTATCCTTAAAGATTAAGACGTAACTTTAGACGTAGATATAGGGTTAGCAAAAAGATGAGGGTACTTTTTCTTTATTTGGTCTTCGCGCTCCCAGGTGAATTCAGGACCTCTTTTAGAATTCCAACGGACTTTCAAAATTGGGATACGGCTCTGCTTTAAATGTTTGACTTCACGATCCATGATTTCAACCGGTTCTTCGATGAAATTAAGCTTGTCATCAATCTGAATCTCATCCAACGGAATAGTAAGCGGTTCGTCGTAGAAACAATTTTTAGATTGGAAACGTGAAAAGTACTATGAACGCGGCTTAGTTGGTCTGGGAGTTCAAGTCGGTAAGCAACTGTTCCAACTTTAGCAAGAACCTTGAAAGGTCTAATATAACGAGGGTTCAGCTTCTCCCGTTTGCCGAAACGTATCACCCCTTTCCATAGTGATACTTTTAACATGACCTTATCGCCAACTTGAAACTCAAATGGCTTATATCTCCTATCGGCATATCTCTTCTGTCTATCACGTGCAGCTTGAATACGTTTCTTGATTTGGATGATCTTTTCTGTAGTTTCATGAACAATCTCTAGGCCAGTAAGCTGAGTATCTCCAACCTCAGCCCAACAGACAAGCGATCGACACTTACAATCGTACAGTGCTTCAAATGGTGCAGCCTTGATACTCGTGTGATAACTATTATTGAACGAAAATTATACCAAGGGTAGATGCCTATCCCAACCTTTTCCAAAATTAATCACACAAGCACGCAACATGTCTTCTAAGGTTTGGATGGTCCTTTTACTTTGACCATCAGTCTAAGGGTGGTAAGCCATACTCATGTCCAATTGAGTACCTAGAGCTTTCTAAAGTGATTGCCAGAATTAAGATGTGAATCTACCTTCTCGATCAAAGATGATCAAAACTAGCACATCATGCCTCGTGACTATTTCCTTCAATATTCATCCATCCACTTCTCCAATTGAGTCCTTTCTCCTCATGTGTACAAAAAGAGCAAATTAGTACAGGCGTCACGAATTTACCCAAATTGTGTCTTGTCCAGTCGACGTCTTTGGCAATTTAGTAACGAAGTCCATTGTAACATTTTCCCATTTCCATACTGGGATCACAAGTTGAACCAACAAACCAGATGGTTTTTGGCATTAATGCCTTGACCTTGGCACAAGTCAGACACTTACTGACGTAGGTGGAAATCTCAGCCTTCATATTGGGCCACCAATACAGTTTCTTCAAATCTTGGTACATCTTGTCCGATCTCGGATGGATCGAATACTTTAACTTATGCAACTCGTACATAATCAAAGCTCTCAAGTCACCAAAATAGTGTATCCAACTCCCGTTCCTCAAATACAGTGTTCCGTTAGTACGGGGTTTAAGCTTCTTAATCATACCGCACAAATCTTCAGTTACGGGATTCTCCTCTTTTCTTGCCTCAGCTTGAGCATTCAAAATTCGCTTAGGAAGATTTAAACCAATAGTCATAACCAAGGCTCGAACTCGTAGTGGCTTAATCCTTTCCTTGCGACTTAGCGCATCAGCCAACACATTCTCCTTCCTCGGATGATAACGAGTCTCGCAGTCATAGTCACTCAACAGTTCCAACCATCGATGTTGTCTCATGTTCAACTCCTTTTGATTTAGAATATGCTGCAAACTCTTATGATTAATTAACACAACGTACTTTATGCCGTACAGATAATGTCTCCACATTTTAAGAGCGAATACTACAACTCCAAGTTCTAAGTCAAGTGTAATTCTTCTCATGAATCTTGAGTTGGCGTGACGTGTAGGCTATGACCTTTCCTTTTGCATCAAAACCACGCCCAACCCTTTGCGAGAAGCATCACAGTAAACCACGAAGTTTTCACTACCTTCGGGTAAAGCCAAAATCGGTGCACTACACAATTTCTGCTTCAACAGTTGAAATGCAGCTTTTTACTTTTCACCCCAATCAAACTTCACTCTCTTTTGAGTCAAATTTGTTATTGGCTTGGCAATTTTGGAGAAACCTTCGATAAATCATCGGTAATAGCCAGCAAGACCTAGAAATTGTCGAATTTTTGCAAGAGTCTTGGGCGATGCCCAATCCTTGATTGACTCAATCTTAGTTGGGTCCATGTGAATGCCTTCACTATCAATCACGTAACCGAGAAACTGTACCTTTGAAAGCCAAAATTCACACTTTGAAAACATGGCGTACAATTCCTCCTTAAGTAATCTGAAAATTAACTAAAGGTGCTCTTCATGCTCCTTCTTATTTTAAGAGTAGATCAAAATTTCATCGATGAAGACTATCATGAATTTATCCAGATATGGCTTACACACCCGACTCATCAGATCCATGAATACCGCCGGTGCGTTGGTCAGTCCAAACGGCATCACTTGAAACTCATAGTGACCGTAGCGTGTTCTAAACGCCGTCTTTGGAATGTATTCCTCCCGAACTCTGAGTTAGTGATAACCATAGAACAACCCGTAATTTTCATCACTGTAATTATCCATCTATTAAATTAGATGCACTATAATATCCATCTATTATATATACCACCTTTTTATAGGGAAATCTTTGCTTTATCTCATTATACAACGTAACTTGCATCTCTAAAGTAAACGAGCTCACGCAACCTATCTATGCCAATTATATCTATGTTTATATCATATAAACATCCTAATATGTCAAGTCTATATCTTAATATCATTTTTACCAAGTACATTACCCATTTAACGTACCATTTACAACGTTATTTCAAAACGAACTTTAAACATTAAACGTTTATATCAAACCCTAATTATATGTAATGTACACATATAAAATGAATGTACAAGTATTCAAGGCATGTGTACAAGTATCATAGCATAATATTTGAATCATACTTCCCTCCAAAACCATGGTACAACATGTTTAAGCTCAATGTACAAATCAATAAAGCACGGATTCAAATAAGCTCATTTTACCACCATTTTTCTTCTAGTTTCTTACCATTACTTAAGCACTAAGTACAAGCTCCTAATGCACAACATTTAAACCCTAATTACCCTAATCCTAAACCCTAATCTACGTCCTAAAACCTAAAACCCTAACCCAAAACCCTAAACTAGTTTTAAAACCCTAATTTCATTTTAAAACCTAAACCTTAAACCTAAACCCTAATCCTAACAATAAAACCTTAATCCTAAACCCTAACCCTAACTCGAATTTAAAACCAAAAACCCTAACCCGAACCTAAATTTAAACCTGACACCCTTTATTTCAGTTTTGACCCATTTTAACCAAGCTAGCATCCAAGCACCACCATGACCTCACTACTACATCACCACCAAGCACCTTACCCACCTCCTTGCCTCCTTGCTTGCTACAATACTTGGTTACCAAGAAAACACCCCCTCTGTCACCTTTCTTGCAAACCGAACCCCCCATAACGCTTTCACCTTGCAAAGCTACAACACCCTAGCCTCCAAACCCCATCACCAGCTGCCTTAGTCATTCACCTACAACCTTTTGGCCCACCACAACAAAAGAAAACTTGGCCGGAGCCAAGGTGTTCGAGTTACGTATACAATAACGCCAATACAACACATTACTTTTCAAACACACCTCAAATCTTCTTCACAAACACAAATGGAGTTCTAAATCAGACCAAGGAGGATCAAGAGAAGCCTTAAGATTAGAATTGAAGCCAAGAATCAAGAAAAAGAAGCCCTTGAAGTTGTTTTCTATGCGTACGAATCCAAATAAGCTCATACGATCCATATAAGCTCAAAATCTTGTTCAATAAACTCATAATCTATTTTAGAATATTCATAAGACTCCTAAGATCCTATATGAACTCTTGTTCAAGCCTTGAATCCTCAAACCCATGCGTTTTTGGTTAAAACCCTAAAAATGACCCGTTTTGATTTTTCTAGCTAACAAATCCTTTTTCAAACTTTTGTTACGTTTGAACATCTTATTTTAGCTTGTTCCAAAAAGCCATGACCTGCAAAACTCTTTTGGATTTCAAAAATATCAAAATTATGAATTTTGGACTTGATTTGCAAATGTTTTCATGCATAGGGGGTATATATCGTAACTTTTTGAAATTTATAACTAGAGGGACTGAAAATGTCATTTTCCTAAAGCTATAACTAAAAGGGGCTATTTTGCCAAGTTCTAAATTTAAAGGTTTAAATTACATATACTTTATATATAAAGGACTAAATTTGTAAAAGTTTATAAATCAAGGGTATTTATTGCCATTTTTGCAAACTTAAAAATATAAAATATAATATTTTTATATAAATTATAAAAATATATATTAATATTATAAAACTCGATTTTATTAAAACCCGACACATTAATCGTTATTAATCATCGATCGACGCATTATAAAAACAATTATGTTATATATTTAACGTAATTTATCATCAACTAGCTTTTCAAGAAACTTAAAATCTTATCGTATCATGTTACTAGAGAATTTCATGTGAGGGGTTCCATTTGGGTATTTTTTTTTTGATGAGTTTGCTAGGTTTACGATTTAAAGTGCCCTGGCTCCTCAAATGATACTACATGACCTCTGAATTATGATAGCCCGAACAGTGATACAATATTTCCATAAATTAATAAATCAAATATGTATGATAAACTCTGTAAAGTTTTAAAACCTAAACAATCAAACTAAGACTTGACATATTACCCAGGTTGCGTGACAAAGCCGTTACTTTCACTTGATATACTTTTGCCATCAATCAGATTTCCCCTGTTAAGGTGAGTTCATAGCCTCGCATTTTAAATCTTTTGGATACTTTATAAACCTGCGAGGGGGATACATGCTTAAACCATGAATGCAAGTGTTTTTCCAACTTTATGCTATCTAGATATATTATTGCCCAAGTCCTTACTTTTGCCATTAAGACCCCACTATCTTGAATCGTTAATTACTTTTCGGAGTAAGCGCGAATGATGTGAATAGATCTATTCGGGACTGAACTCCCCGTTGGTGTACCTATACTTTCTGGTAACCAACCGCACTTCATTTGAATCACTATGCTGGTTTCTGGCAAAGGCACCTGTTAGGGCAACTACTTGTGATTATTGATTTTCTCAAGGCCTCGGTGTCATGCGCTTAGGGCAATAATAATGTTTTCTATAATAATTGTACTCATTGCAATTATTAAACTTATGGGTGTATAACAACGTAACCCACTGTTGATGATGACTTGTATTCAAACTATTTACTATAAACCTATGAATTTTACTCAACCATTGTATTGATCTTTTTAGCATGTTTATCTCAGGTAATTGAGCAACTCATGGCATGTAGTGGCACGGACTTAAAGATGGCTAAATTGTTATCATTCAAACTTTATGTTTTCATGTAGATTTTGGGACCTCTGTTTGTAAAAACTCTGATGAAATAATGAATGATAACTTATCTTTTAAAAATGTCTCTTTTGAGTCATTTTCTATGATTATGACTGTTGTACTATGAAATAATACCCCAGATTAGCTTCCGCTGCTATATGTCAAAAATGGGGGTGTTATACCATCTTCTATATGTCATTAAAGTGCACAGCGGAATTATGTAGAAGAAAAGCCACACCAAGTAGTACTACTTCTTGTCATTGGATCTTGGTGAATATTCGTTCGGGGGTACATACGAGAAATCAGCAACAATTCTTCTCACATATGCAGTATACTTCACAAACCATACTAAGTAAAGTAGTATACGCTACTTCCCCCTGGAAGTTGACATGGTAACATCAAAGTCAACTAAGTCCCGGATGTACACATTTATATACTACTTCCCCCTGGGAGTTGACCTGGTAACATCAAAGTCAACTAAGTCCCAGATGTACACATTTCCCCCATGATGGTTGCGAACCCTCGGAAGCATCATTGTCATGTACGTCCATATACTCAAGAAGTTCGTGTCGTAAGCACAAATCTTGAGATCCAAATGAACCACTACCCTCTTGACCTCACAAACCATAGAGGAGATGAAGCAAGAATCAAGAAAACTTGGTATAATCAAGGTCTTGTATATGAATGTCGTTGAAGAACATTGAAAATTTTTGCTTAGACTGTGAAGTATCTTTATCTTGGAAGAGCACAATAATATCCCCTAAGAATTACTGATTACATCTCAACCTTTAAACTCTCTGGCTAACTTACCAACCTCATATTATGTCAGATATTGTTGTGATCACTTGGTGAAGTAAACCCGATATACCAAACTTGAAAATGAAGTGAAATCTCCTAAATTTGTTACTTAAGCTTACACTGTTGTTGATTGAAGAACGGTGCAAGATTAAATCTATAAGTACTCTATACCCAGTCCTAAAAGTATAAGAAGTACATCACCTCTTGAAATTATCCACATCAACATCTACGTGTGACACTGAGTATTACAATGTAACTCCTTTAAGTGATAGTTATCCAAGTCTTTCACCATCCACCCCGACTACTGGAACTAGATAATTCAAGTCTCAATCATAAGCTGTATATGTTCAAGCAAGTCATCAATCGATAGATTGGGTTTAAAGAAAGGGGGTAAAAAATAGAAGGAAGTCTCGATGATGAAATAAGTAGACGCCTTCGTGAAACTTACTTCAATGGCAAATAAGGGATACCAAATCAACTTCATGATCACTTATCATCGTAATCCAAATCTTTAGCCGTTTGTCATTTATTGAATCTGTTTAGGATCTTTTTAGCGTTATGTATCATGTTTGTTGTTTAAATGTCGTTAAACTAGAACAAATGTTATTTGTTAATGTCGTCAACGAAAAAAACATTGTCTAGTCCAACTTGTCGTGAAAGCATTTTATACCCGGCCTAATCCGATAATCACTAGCCTACTACTAAGTAATTTTTAGATTTAAAATAATTCCAGCCTAGTTCTTATTGTAAAACCATCGGACTAAAATTGTTATAACGTATCCAACCCACATCCATAACCATATTTCGTCCAGCCCTTATTTCAGCCCATGTTGTTTGTTTTCTGTTAAAACCTGGCCCAACATCTACAACTACAAATCTCGGCCCAATTTGATTAGATAGATAAAACTCGGCCCATGTTTTGTGTTGAGCCCAAGTCCATCAACAATTTATACATTCGGTTGTATATAAATCCTATAACCCTTAATATTAGGGTAAGATAACCATAATCCTTTCATAACCGCCTGTCCCCATTTTCCAAAAACCAATTCTCATTCATCTCACTTAAAACTAGAACAGATCAAAACGCCTCTATACCATCTCCTCCATCTCAAATAAATTATAAGCCCACCTTTTCTACTCGTATCTCAAACTAATAATGAGTTGTAAATGAGTCCTCTTTCCATTTTTGTTCTTGTTACTCAACCGAAGATACAAACAAGAGTTGGCTTTAAGATCTTTTAAAGGAGGTATCGGGTAGATATTTCTTTTAGTTTCAATCGAAACAAAGATGAGTTAATAATAGATTTGTTATAAGACTTGTCTTTAATTTCGTATATCAAATGGGTTTAGCCCAACATGGATCTATGATGATTATTTATCGTGTAATTGATCTTTCATGGTCTTGACATAATTTTAACACACGAAAAAAGAATCTGAGATCTGTCTTTATGATTTTGTTTTGAGTATGGATCGATTATTGAGGAGATGGAGATGATATAGTTATTGTGACAAAGAGTAGGTTAGAATAGTCTTGTGGATTTTGTTGGCTGGGATTTTTGTGGATTGTTTTGTAACGAAGGGTAATTAGGTGTAGTTTAGATGTTGTTGAGGCTGTGGATGATGTTTGAGGAAACTGCGAGTCTGGTTGACAAAGACATGCGAATCCGGTCACAACTAAAAAACTATGAGTCTGGTTAATGAACAAGACTGCGAGTCCGGTTGACAAAGAAATGCGAATCCGGTCAATAAAGAAGTTGCGTATCCGGTTAATGAAGAAGTTGTGTATCCGATTAATGAAGAAGTTGCGTATCCGGTTAATGAAGAAGCTGCGTATCTGGTTAAAGAAGAAGCTGCGTATCCGGTTACCAAAAGAACTGCGAAACCGGTTAAGCTATAAGTTGCGTATCCGGTTGAAGTTTAAACTGCGAGTTCGGTGCCTTCAGAAGTGGTGTAGCCTCTGACGTGGTGGCTGGGTCGGGATGGTGGCTGGGACGTTGTGATGAGAGGTGGTGGTGGAGGTTGTGATATGGTGTTGTTGGTGATGGATGAGATGAGAGATTTTTTGTGTAGATGAGAGATGAGATAGAAAAATGAAAGTAGATGTGGTAGAGGGTGATATTTATATACCCATTGTGTGTATTAACATTCACAGCTTTGCATATCAATTAACATTGACAGCCATTACTTTCCAAAATAGTGTAACCATTCCATGCGTGTGTGTTTTGAAATTGTATATGATAATTCAAGGCCATTGCAACCTTCCCTAAAATAGTTTCCAGCATTTAACTTTTCAACATTGTGTATATAGTTTCCTTTTATAATTTCAACATTCAAGATAAGCATTAAATTTTTAAGTTTTCAGTTTTGTGTCAAAATGCTTTATAAATAGTATAGATATTCTCTTTCATGACGGCGTCACGATTAAGACTCGACGCCGTCACAACGTTTTCCTATATATACAAACCCAAATTTAGGGTTTTAAGTGTGTAACTTTAGAATAAAAAGAGGGTACAAACCCTAGTTCATTTAGCAGCTGTAGGAGACGATTTTAGGGCCTAAAACCCTATTGTACCTCTTCTAATTCATGCTTTAATCAAGTAAGGTTTACTTAATCATTCATTATGTCTGTGTGTTGTTTGATTTATTGTTCTTGCTTTATCTTTAACATGCTTGGCTAAACCTCCTATTGTGTTTATTTATAGTTGTATGAAACCTAGATTGTAGATCTCAGTGGTGTTGCTTCTTATGATAGATGTGCACGTTAGGTCTTAGAAAACCAGCTTTTTTCTGCATCGCTATTGATATGTCTAGGAAAACGTGATTGTGTAGAAAGGATACCATCGGGTAACAGTCTTCATACTACCTTGCCCCTAATATGGTTGATCCACTCTTAATATATTTCACATGCACTTAGTGTACTCTTAGGGGCCGGTAATAGTTTCATAATACCTTGCATGTGCAATTGCTTAGCGGTCTACTAAGTTAGCAGCGGGGTATCGTGTAATTCATTCATGCTTTAGGAAATAGTTACACCAGATCATCACAAGTGTGACAAGGCAACAACACTAGGAGAAGCAATCTAGGGAGTAATACATGATTAAATAAATAAACACAGTCTTTATCTTATTGTTATCACCAATAGGCTTTTTAATATTTAGTTGTTAAACCACCTAAAAACCAAACCTCTTCTCCAAATTATTATGATTTATTGCTTTCCATAAAATATTAAAAACTAAAATATCTTCTTCTCATCCTTAGAATTCTGTTAGACCTTGATCAAGCCTTCCCAACCTATTCCTCGAGTGAACGATAAACAACCCCGAGTCTTGCCTATACTACACTACAATGATTAGGTGCACTGCCTAGGGAGTTGTAAAACTTCTCGTGTAGAAGTCCTACGATGACCGCACATCACTTATGTCCATGGGAAGCCCCATAAGGGTATCTGGACATAGGAAAGCTAAACACGAATTGACGGCTTAATCGGGAAGATAGTAACTTACATGTTCACTCTTACCATGTTGTCTGCCGTGAGACGCTCTGGTAATGAGAACGGATAGCGCAGCTGCGAAACCCTGTCAAGGAGATTCTTTGGAATTCTACATGATCACAAGCAGTGTTTATACTGAGTAACAGGGAACCGTGGTTGCTACAACCATATTTGACAAAGTAACAAATCCACTTCGTCCATATATGTTGTTTATCACTAATCCATTCATGCAGGTTTCCTGACAGTGGTAGCTGTTTCCCGATGACAAGTTGAAGCCAATACCACATGCTCATACTCGACCAACATATATAAAGACATCATGAAAGCTCAAGTACATGTTTCAAGACTTCCGCTACTCTGATATCGTACGTCTTTCTTGAAGCAACGAAGTATTAAGTTGATATCGTATGTCCTTCATAAAGTGACGAAGTGTTAAAGTTAAAAAATATCAAGAAAGATGGTTACACACGCTTTCAACATCAAGATCAGTATGAGCAAGTTGGTCCAAAAGTTACAAGATCACAAGAAGGCAAAAGATCACAAAATAATGTAAAGAGATTATGCTTGGTTGATGATCTCAAGAAGTTCAAGATCACATTGATATCAAGTCAAGGATACAAGTCAAAGCCTAAAGTCAAAGATCACTACAACATATCACAAGTTAAAGATTGAAGTTAAAGACTACAAGCTCAAGACTAAAGTCAAAGCATAGTATGCTAGGTTCTAATTTTTGTAAATTGGAGTGACCTCCCCTAGGGGGAGATTGTTAGGAATATGAAAAGTATCGGTCACTTCCAATATAGTTAGTCGTGGCTCGTAGATTAGATATATGTAATGTTAGTAAGCTAACCAGGCCAAAGTCACATGGAAAGCCCATGTCTAAGCCTATGGCCGGCCTTAGCATGGAGTATTTATACCCTCTCCACACATGGAGAGGGTGTTGGTTGGTTCATTTTACACTTAATCTAATCTTTCTTTCTTGGTTACTTTCTCTCACTAGAACCATCCTCCCATCCACTTTCTCTCTCTACATTTCTTTATTGTTCTTTGGTGTTATAGATTACTAGTATTCTACAACCTTGATTGGACTCCATAACTTGGGAACCATGTCTTTAATGCCTTCTAACTTATACTTTGTAGCCTTTGATGTAGTATATTTTCTTTTTGTGCTTCCTGTTTTTAGATATTCAAGATTATTATTGAAGAAGGAATCAGCAAGGACAGTAAGATGACCTCGAGATTCATGCAAAGGAATAGGTATGTTTAGGTCATAAGGACATACTTCTCCTTCTGGATTGTTCTAGTTAAGCTGATCAGATAAAGCACGATAGCACTCTTCAGTGTTGTATTCCAGTTCCACATAACTTTTGCATATTACTTTGAGAAGATTATAAAACGGTCCTACTAGATAAGCTTTTGTGAGCTTACTGATCTTGAGACGGTTCATAGCAAAGGCAGATAAGTTAATGGGAGTGCTCATCAAATCATCAAAGGTAAGAGGGTTTTTTTTTGCGTTGGCCAGATCATATAGCCAATCTTATACCGGTTCATCGTCAACTGATTTACCTTTGTTCCATTCAGGATTAGGAGTAGGAGGTCTTGGAGGTTTCTTAAACCAATCATACTTTGAAGCAGCCTTAACATTAGGTTGTTCATCAGTGTTACCTATATTATCTCCTTGATTAAAATTCATATCAGTATCTGCAGCCTCAAAGACTGTTTCCTCTGCTTGCACAGACTAACCAGTTGACTTTAGCTGAGATTTAGTGGTACCTTTAGATGAACCAGTTGATTTTGGTCTTTTAGACGGCTTAGCATCCTTGCTTATCTTCTTTTTCATCATCTCTTGGTATGGTCTAGCAGGAGGTTCTTGATCTCTATCATCATGTCTTCTCTTCTTCTGAGTAGGAGTTTCAGCAGCCTTAGCCTTTTCCATTTCATATTCATCCAAGATTAGTGATTGCATGCGTGCATCATATAATGCTTGGTGAGTTGGATGCTTTTCATATGACTTATTCTCCCTCATCATGTTGAAGAGAATCTCCTTTTGTTCAAACTCAACTCGTGCATCTTGATCAAATGGTTTTGCCCAATACTTCGGTATTTTCTCCTTGACAGCATGTTCTTGCTTAACCTTAATGATCTTGGTCACATCTTTTTGAGAGAATTGTTGTTTAAGTTCTTCAGTATGTCTCTAGAGCACCTTTTGAAGTGTGTCTCCCAGACTTGATCCAAGATATTTATCTATAGCTGTTGGTACTTAAGATTTGATTTATTCAAGGATTGGTGTAGAATGATTAACTTGTTTGAGTTCTTTAACATCTTTTTTGAAGTCAGATACTCTTTGTAAGATAGCAGTTAACGCTTTAGATTTAGGAACTTGATTAGTTTGAGCTGGAGTTGTTATAACTTCTATAGCTGGTAGTGGAGGTGCTTCCCTTATTGTTGGTGGTGTGGGGATTGGTGTTGATTGTTAAAGATTTAAGGTGAAAGCGGTGACAATTAGAACTTGTAGTGCGGGAGTTGAAATAGTAATTGATTGTTTAGGAATCACTGATACGCGTACAGCAAGTAATGTAGGTGATTAAACATTGACAACTTCTTGTTGGATTTAAATATCTAACATAGAATTAATCTATGTGTCTGCAGAATCTTTAGTAATGCCTACTAAAGAAAAATTAGAGGAAAGGTTGAGGAATTGAGTACCATAATCCGATGATACAAAAAGACTGGAACTTGATGGTGGAAGATCTTGTTGGGAATTATATTTTAGTTGATAAGACAAAACATGAATGAAACAAGATGGAAACAAAAGGACCAAAGTCGTCGTTGTGCGATTATACAAGATATAGAAGAAAATAAAGATTTGCTCAAAAATAGATAAAGATGAAGAGATAAACATGAATATTTAATTGATTTACTCATTAGTATCTTTTAATAGTTTCCATGTAAAGCATTGACTCCTTATGCTATAAAAGGATGTCCAGGCATATTGTTTTAAGCATCCAGAAAAGTGTGTGTTCATCATGTGAGAGTCGACTAGATACAAAAGTGTGTGTGTATACGTTTGTATAATTAGTGTAGACGTTTAGAGTTTAGCCTCAAGGATCTTTGATCCCTGTTACTACTTAGAGTAACCGATCTATTCTGATCAAATAGTATTTGGGGCTGTGTTGATTAAATAAAGAAAAACCTTGAAGTAACTTTGATTTGTGTTTATTATTTCCGCTGTGCAATTTATATCATTGTTACTATATTATCCTAAATGAGTTCTAAACAACCTCGAGCTTAAACGATCAAAGAACCTATCACGTGTTGTAGGTTTCCACAATTGGTATCAGAGCCTCGTGGCTCTTGATCTAGGGTTTTACAAGGTTTTTGTTTTGAAGAAAATAAAGGGTGTTGAATTTCTGATTTTCAGTGAAAGGCTAATTCGGTGATCAGGAAATTTAGTGATCAGGAAATTCGATGAACTAGGGTTTTTGAGCAAACCCTAATTCGGTAAAGGTGAAAGCATGGTATTCAGTTACAAGATTCAAAGGTTTGTTTTTGTTTTAGGGTTTCGGTTTTTATAATATATGGGTCACGATTAGTGCTAATAAAAACCCTAAAGCTTGTGTGTATTGTTGAATCTTTGTAATCTGATGATCGTGAATTTTGTTGAACAAAACCCTATTAGAGTTGTATACTTCACAAGTAGATCTACAAAGATTTTCTGTTTTGGATATTTGTATCAACGACAACAGCAGGTCTTAACAAAACAAGTTGAGATGTTACAGTTTAAAGACACAAGACGAATGCACAAAAGGGTTTTGAAGGCTACTGATTTGGGTTTTCTAGTGTTTGTCTAAACCCTAATTCGAATACAAGGTGGATGTGTTAATTTGTGGAGATGATGCTCATGTTTCATGAATTGTTCAAAACAGATTGTCACAACCATGTACAAAGAAGGAATGTGATATGAGTTTTATGGAAGCAGTTATGGGGTATGGGGTGCTTGTATTTGGAATGAGATATCTTATGGTTTGAAAACTCTATTGTTTAGGGATTGGTTTACTTGTTCCCATAATTAATTATTTATGTATTTGACTTGGTACTGCTATGCTCGTGTAATATTGGGCTGCAAACAATAGTAAGTCCAAAAGTTTTAAGTTTATACTGCTCCGTATAATATTAGTGCTGCTCATTGCACTTAGTATTGCTCGCTTTGGTAGTGTTTACTTAATGCTGCTTGTTGATTGGTTAATGCTGGTTCGTATAGTTTATGCTGCCAGTTTACTCATTAGTGGTGTCAAGCAACTTAGTGTTGCTCGTCATGTTTGTTTTCACTATCAAAGATTTTATTAAGGTACTATTGCTTGGCTAAAAAGGTTAGTGATGTGTTCGTTATGGATAAAGCTGCCTATCGTTTGGAATTAAGCTAACAGGTTATGATTTTAATGTTCTTAACAAATTTAAAGGCTCGTTTTTAGATTTATTGGTTTAAATGATTACGAAGATGGTTATTTATCACTTATTTGACGGTGAAGTGGAATTATTTGGATTTGTGTTCTTATCATATCTTAAAGTGGGTGTTACACTTTAAAGATAACTTGTTCGTGCTTAGAAAAGATGTGACAAAGACTTGACAAATCTAGCAAAGGTGTGTGATTTTTCTTATGGTGCTCAATGCTCACATTTGCTATCAATTGGTTTTTGTGTCTATTAGAAGATGAGGATAATTGTCAAGAGATTGTGATCTCCTTATACATTGGTTTTGGGTATACGTTCGAAGTCACATGGATAGTACAAAATATAAGACACAAGTATAGGTTATTCTACTTCAGCATCAAGTTCGTTATACTAGTTTTTCTTCATCAGTATCATTACATAGGACCTAAGAATTTAAAGAATTCAAGAGTATGGTTAAATAGGGTTTCAGGGGAAAGTTATTGTTAAAATTTGTAACTTCTATAGCTGGTAGTGGAGGTGCTTCCCTTATTGTTGGTGATATGGGGATTGGTGTTTATTGTTAAAGATTTAAGGTGAAAGCAGTGATAGTTAGAACTTGTAGTGCGAGAGTTGAAATAGGAATTGATTGTTTAGGAATCACTGATACGGGTACAGCAAGTAATGTAGGTGATTGAACATTGACAACTTATTGTTGGATTTAAATATCTAACATAGAATTAATCTATGTGTCTGCATAATATTTAGTAATGCCTACTAAAGAAAAATCATAGGAAAGGTTGAGGAATTAAGTACCATAATCCAATGATACAGAAAGATTAGAACTTGATGGTGGAAGATCTTGTTGAGAATTATATTTGAGTTGATAAGACAAAACACGAATGAAACAAGAGGGAAACAAAAGGACCAAAGTCGTCATTGTGGGATTATACAAGATGTAGAAGAAAATAAAGATTTGGTCAAAAAGAGAAAGATTTGGTCAAACTCATTAATATCTATTAAATAGTTTCCATGTAAAGCCTTGACCAAGATTTGGTCAAAAAGAGATAAAGATGAAGAGATAAAGATTTGGTCAAACTAAATAGTTTCCATGTAAAGCCTTGACTCCTTATGCTATAAAAGGAGGTCTATGCATATTGTTTTAGTATCCAGAAGTGGATTTTTTCTCCTGAGTCATTTTTACAATGTGTTCTCTAATGAGAGCCTATTAAAACAAAACGTTTGTGTGTACACGTTTAGTTAGTTAACATAGTTAGATAGTTAGGAGATGTGTTATAGACATCTATGTATTAGTTAGTTTAGCCTCAAGGATCATTTGATCTTGAGGATATAATGAATAAAGAAAACCTTGAAGTAACTCTGATTTCTGTTTTATTATTCCGCTGTGCAAGTTTATTAATCATTGTTACTATATCCTAGATGAGTCTTAATAACGATCTAAGGGGTCATAAAGATCTCCACAATTGGTATCAGAGCCATGGGGCTGTTGATCTAGGATCTACAAGGTTTTTGAAGAAACACTAAAACCCTAATTCTTAAGAAATCGTTTGTGGTAAAAAGTTTTATGGGGTTTTGAAGTTTATTTGATATAACAATGATTATAATTGTCCTCTCTACCTTTTCCGGTATGCAATACAATTATAAATCATTGTTACTATTAAGGGTTTCTTGGCGTAGGTGATTGATGATGGATCCGGTTCATTATTTGTCTACATATATCTGATCTCGTCATTAGTGTTACAAGAAGCTTCAAGGCTGCTCGTTATTGTTTGTCGTTGCCCTTTGATGATCTAATGTTTTCTTGCACATCCTGCAGCAGCAAAACATGCATGCTTATTGGGCTTCAAGGAATATAAAACAGTACAAAGTATTGATTGCGTGATCAACATGAAGAACAGAAAAAGTAGGTTTTCTTGCTCATTTCCTAAAAGAATGTTAGTACTACTACCAAGTATATATGAGTAATAATACTGTTCGTGATTGCTTATTAATGGTACTGTTCACTGTTGGGCTTTGAAAGTTTGTACTGTTCGACAAGAAAAGGTTAGTATTGTTCAAGTTTATGTTTGTACTGCCTTTGTTGTCCGAGAAACGAGAGTTTGTACTGCTAATGGTGTCCGAGAAGTAGTTATTATTGTTAGTCGTTGCCGATATCAGATAACACACAGCAAAGGATGTCGGACAGAACTGACAGTTTCTTGAAGTACTTGATTTTTAGATGGATTTGGATCTCGAATAGAACTATTTTTCAAATAGTTTATTCTTATTGATTTATGGCTCGTATTTTTGGAGATTTATTGAAGATGTGATTACGAAGAAGATTGTTTATCACTTATTTGACGATGAAGTGGAATTTCTTGGATG
>BQNB010007392.1:0-39630 GCA_026074375.1 Tanacetum coccineum | reverse complement strand
ACTTATCTTCGTAAGTATTCTTGTTCTCTAATCAATCTTTGATCTCATCTCTGTCAGCATAATCCTTCCAGTAGTAGTAATCACACAGCAGTTGTAACTGAGCACAAGCAGTATTAAGCACTTAGAAGTTTACTCTAGCAGTACTAACTTTTGTACTAGCAGTAGTAACTACTTAGTGCTACTTTTCAAAGGTTTAGTTTGGGGAAGTTTCGAGGTATTTGGTTATAAGGCATGTGATATTGCGTGAGGACACACAATCGTTTAGTTTGGGGAATTTTGATAAGTGTAAAATACACATATCCGTTAATACCTAAAATAACCCAATTAAACCCAAAACAGACCAAAAATGGCAAAAATATGCTTGTATTTGTGTTTTGTGTGTGCATGTACAGATATTTCAAAAATTACAAGAAAATAGTCAAAAACGAGCAAGCACGAACACAAGAATCAGAAGAGCACAAAAAGAAGCCAAAGAATCAAAGCCGAAGCCAGAAAAGTCAAATCATAGTCAACAAAAGTCAACAAGAACCAAAATATTCCATTTGAGCCCCTTAACTTTCAGAAAAATCCATAAATGGTCCCTAAGCCTAATTGGGCCTTACCCAGATCCTTAAGCCCAAAACCCTAGCCCATTCACCTTTTTATAAACCACAAGGGCCAGTTTTGCAATTTCTGAAACTAGTTTATAACTAGAAAGAGAGAAAGGATAGAGAGGGGCTAGAAGTGACAATTGGCCAAAGTAAAAACTGAATTTACCCAATTCAGTTATAAAAAGGGCGCCATTTCTAAGTTACTATTCATCCGTCTTCCCCACTTTAACCATGGATCAAAACAAAGGGTTTATGTAAATTAAAGGGTACAAAGGACAATTCGGGTGACAAGGACTGACATGGCAGAGTATTACATCACCAAACCCTCACATTGGCCAATCCCCATCAAAGAAGCTCACGTGGAGTTTGAGGAAGCACAAGTGATGTATAGATTCTACACTAAACTACTCACAAAAGTAGCACAAGCTGTCATAATCAAAGAATGACAGCTTGGCAATCCATGTGATCACAAGAAATGATCCAACGGCTTACAATAGCCCTCCAATGATTGGGAAATGAATGGCAGAGATTTACGACGCAAGCAAAGGCCTAGAATGTTCAGCTCCGGACTATAAATAGGCCTCACCTCTCACACACACACAGGATCGAGGTTTTTTAGTAGCTTTTAGTCTAGCTTAATTTCGTGTTTTCCTTAAATGTAATTTTCCTTAAAATATTTTGTAATTGCCTTTTCAAGTAATGTAATCAGTAACTTTCATTAATGAAATTTAGTTTAAGTCATTTATAAGCTCTCTTTTCTTTTTATTCAAAAGCTCTCTTAATAAGCCAAATTGTCTCAATAAGCTAATAAGCTCATTTAAGCTCTTTTAGTCTATAAGCTAAAATAGAGCTTATTTTAATTCAGTATTAATCTTACCTAAACCTTAAATCAGTTAACTTACATTCATTATGGGATGCATTGGATATGAGCTTTTTGGAAGGGGATCTTAACTTGGAAGAGATCCCATGGACTTAACTCCTAGCTTATTTATAAGCTAGGAGAGCTTGTAGCTGCCAAATTTGGTATCTCTTGTTTAGCTAGAGATTAAAGTAAGTTTCCTTTGTTGCTTTTATAATTTGCATTAAATAGTTCATTAGTTTAGATCTTTGCTTATCTGCCTCATTGCTTATTGATTTGTTAGCTTATTGTCTTATTTGTGCTTATTTATCTCTTCTAGTGCTTAGTAGTTATAAATCTTAATCTGATCTTAGCTCTATAGATATTAATCTTAGATTTTCAATTTCTGTCTAAAAAACCTAAAAACCAAAAATATTAGATAGCATAGTATAGATCTTTGATTTCTAGATAAATTTAGCTGTTAATTCATGTTTGTTAAGTTCGTTTTAAGCTCATAATCATCTTGTATAGTTCTTGATAAGTAGATTTCATTTGATGAAGTCTTGTCATCACTTTAAAGGGGTGTTTGGAATAAGCTTCTTTGACCTCATTAAGTCAAATGCTTTTGTGCAAAACACTTGAGCCAGTTTTAATATCATTTAAGATTAATAGGAAAACAGATTTCAAAAGTTAGAATCTAATTTTGAAAAGTTTATGGCTTATTTTTTTTCTCTCAGCACCAGGGTACCTTGTGCCTTTCTTTTTGCTTGTGAAATTTTGATCCAAAGCCCTTAAGGATTGGATTTTGCTTGCATTGTGTTTAAACACACAATTTAAGTGTGTTTAAGATAGTGGTAGTCACTAGGTTAGCCTGCACTCTTTGTCTTTGTGGTACTGCCAATTGCACCAGCAGTACTAACAAAAGATAGTACTGCTGATACTTAAGCCTTAAATTAAGCCAACAAAGTTAGGGTTTAATAGCTCATCTTTTAGTATTTTAAATCTAGATATAGCTTAGGTTTTAGTTTTCATTTTATTGCTTATTTTCTTAGCCTAATCAGCTGTTAAAAGACCTCTGCATCAGCAGTACTAAGTTAGTTAGTACTGCTGAGCTTTAGGCTTATAATTAGCTTAGCTAATATAGGATTTAGGATCTTAATTTTAGCTTAACTTTAGTAGACATAAATCTTAGCATAAATCATTACTCATTTTATATTTTTAGCTTAATAATCTAGCTTTATTTTACTTTTAAAAGTCACTTTAAAACCTGGAAAGCCAAAAACAGTAGGTCACTTAAGTAGATTCTTAATTTGCTAAATTTAGCTTAATATACTAGTTTTTATAGCTTAATTAGATAGTTAATAAGTAGTTTAATAAGTTCCTTTAAGCTTATAGTCTAGTATAGCTTTTTAAGAATTTTTGCTTAATTGATTGTTGTGCTAAATGGCTTATTTTCTGAGTTTGCTTAGTTCATGATCAATTTCAGTAGCTTAAAAGTAGTTTAAGCATTTATTTCTTTTCATTTATAGAGTAAGCATATCATAAGCTCATTAGAACCTCTTTCCTTTTACATTTTGAACTAATTTTGAGTTTTTTATAGCTTATTTTCTAAAACCAAGGGTTAAGTCCCACTTTCTGAGGTCAGCTGATAAATAAGCTTTTATTGAGCTTATTTGTGGCTTTTAGATATCAGTCTTTTCATTAAAGTTTTTCTCCTCAAGCTGTTCTACAACTTTTTTCTTTTGAGTTTTTCCTAAAAAGCATTTTTTAAACTTCAACTTATTTGAGGGCTTATTAGAACTTAGGTTGTTATCGGGTTAGGACCTCAGGGACCGGGGAAGCGGTGTCTGGGCCAATGTTTCTTATTACATCCTTTTCCTTTAAATGCTTTGTCCCGATAGTCCTTAAGTCTTTTACACAGTTGTCTCTAATTAGTTTTTAATTTATTTTTAATATTTTAATTAATAACATTAGGGTTTAGTTTTAATTAGTTTAATTAGTCTTAATAAAAAGTGAAAATTAGCGGACTTTTATTTTATAAAATGTCATGCACACTTTCTTTATTTAGTTAATTTTTATAAAAAATTTTTAGGTTCTCTTTTAAATAATTTTGTTATTTATAGTTTTTTAATTTAGTAAAATCATATCTCTCTTAATCTAAAAAGCCAAAAAATAGTAATTCCTTTTTCTAAATTTTCTTTTACTTATTTTTCATTAGGAAAAATAAATTCAATTATTGGTTTCTATTTTTAATTTTAATTTAATAAATTAAATAGTTTAATTAATAAAAAATTCAAAATAATCTAAAAAAATATTTTATTTTCTTAAAATTTCCTTTTAATCCGAATTAAGGTGTAGAAAATAGTTTGAACTCATAGGGTAAATTTAGTTACTTGCTAAGTGTCACGTTTTTTAATTCTGTTTTCTCGTTTATTTTAATTCTTGATGAATTAATTGTTTTTAATATGTCCATTTTAATTTGTATTTTTTATTTAGTACTAGCTAATCAAGTCAAACATCTTGCTTCATTCAAATTCAGAATCGAACTAAACGTGTTCATTTCACTATCCGTTGGAAACGACCCGTGATCATAGTGCCCTTTAATATACTAATTATATTAATATATATATATATAAAATATATATAATAATATATATATATATATAATATATATATATATTATATATCTTTGCGAGGGAATTGTCTAAGGTTACTTGGGTTTTCCTTAATTTCTCTATAAAACAGGATTTGGGCTCTTGAGAGTTGGAGCTTGTTAACACTCGTAGTTTTCCCAGAAAGATATTTGTTAATGATATAAGCGAAGGTTCTCCATGGTTAGTACATATGACTAGTAAACAAATCTGGAATAGATTCCAGAGCTCCTTTGTAGCCAAGTGATTTGATGAATGTGACAATTTCTTCATGAGAATGTGGTACAACAAACTCTTGATTAGGATTTCTAGGACAAATTTGAAGAATTTCCTAAAAGACTTATACGCCAATCTTGAACTTCTTGTTGTCGAGCTTGAACTAGTAAGATGAGGAGTCCTTGATTTTAGAGATGGTGAATGATGAGGTGTCATTTTATATATTATTTCGGGGTGCCCTTAAATCATGCAAATATGCCCAGATTATGTGCTTAATCGTTTGTTTTCAGGTTTTTAGCACTTTGATGGCATTTGGAGGAAACATACATGACTTGGGCTCATTTGGAGAAGAAACGGATAAGACTACGACTCCACACCATTTATCTTGAAGGATTATGCATACAGAGCGTGGAGACGGCGTCGCAAGCCCAAAGCAACGCCGTCGCGATCTATCTAATAACGGCGTCAGGAAATTAACAACGGCGTCAGGACGTAACCGACTCAAATCAGACCTAGAAAATTCTATCTTGTGATGGTGTCACGACTATAACTGGGCGCCGTCGCGATGATTTCTCTATATATATTAGGCCGAATTTAAGGTTTTAGGTATGTAACTTTGTATAACTTTTCTAAGTATTTTGTCAGCTTTTAGGCTAACTTTAGGGCCTCAAAACCCTATTGTAACTGACGTTAATCCATGTTTTAATCAAGTAATATTATCTATCTTTAATCATTCAATATGTCTATGTGTTGTTTGATTGATTTATGTTCTTGATCTCTTTATAACATGTTAGGCTAAACCCTCATTTGTATTTGCTTATGATTTCCTGAAAGTTGTATTGTAGATCCTTTTACTGTTGCTTCTTGTGATGAATGTACGCGTTAGGCTTTATAAAACTAGCCATAAGATATTAAATTGGCATAAACGTCTAGGGAAATGCGAGTATGTAGAAAAGATATCATCGGTAACAGTCTTCATACTACCTTACCCCTAATATGGTTGATCCCTCTTAAGATATTTCAATTGCATTTAATATACTCTTAGGGGCCTTGTAATAGTCTTCATACTACCTTACCCCAGATACTATCGCCACCATTACATGTATTACCTCCACCACTACCTGCTAGTCCTACTTATCCTTTGGGATACCGAGCTGCTATGATCTGGTTGAGAGCCGAGTCACCATCTACTACCCATCTACTACCACTACCATCACCTATTGTACATTCACATACCAAGGCATATGTGGCCATAATGAGAGCTGCTGCACCATCCACCTACATCTTAGCATATCGATCAGAGATACCACCATCAGGGACACCACCACTTCTACCTATACCATTAACTACTCCATCACCACCTTTGCTTCTTCCCTCTACTGACTGTAGAGCAGGTGTTTTCGAGGTTACATTACCGCCTCGGAAGAGGTTGTGTATTGCTTTATGTCCGAGATTTGAGGTCGGTGAGAGTTTATCTACTTCCAATAATAGACTCCTAAAAACAAAAAAAAAAAGGAAAAAAGAAGAAAAGAAAGAAGAGGCTTTAGAGCAACTATGATTTGTTGCAACTTAATGATGAGATTAGGCGAGACCCTAAGAGAGAGGTAGGTTATGGGATTACAAATACTTGGGATGAGATGGTTAAGGACATACAGGGGACACCAGCAACTACTGATGTGGCAGGACTGAGTCAGTAGATGACAGATTTTGTCACGACTGTCAGACAAGACACTGATGAGATTTATGGGAGACTGGACGATGCACAGGATGACAGATTCTTGATGAGCGGTCAGCTCAACATGCTGCGTAGAGATAGACGCGCCCATGCTTGCAATGCTAGACTGATGGAGACTGAGTCCAGACTTTCTCGTGAGGCTTAGGTATAGTCGATGGATGCTAGTGATACCGCTTGTTCTAAGGTGTGAGCACTGCAGACTACAGTGCTAGCACAGCAGACGGAGATTGTAGGGTTGTAGGCAACAGACCGCACCTGACAGGCACAGCTTGTGGAGACACAGACACTGATGAGGACACTGCAGACATAGGTGACAGCACTCCAGAGTCAGCAGGGACCCGCTAGCGGTCCAACACAGCCTGACGTACAGGAAGAGGCCGGTAGTAGTTCGTAGATATGGTTATGTTATAGCTATGTTGTATAGCCTACTAAGTATTACGGGGTAACTCCCGGCTAGTAAGGCTTTAGGTTGTTTATATTTTATTTTGTAATCTAATGGTAGTGATCATTTTGTAACCAAATCAGGTCATGTATGTTTTCCAGATTATATATGGAAAGGATGTATTATGTCATGTTTGTAATCTAATTTATTATGAATGGATGTCAATTTAGCTACACCATTGTTAATTTCAATTCAGTTGTATATTTCATTGTGCGATGTGATCTCACTTTATTTATTGTGTATATGTCATGTCATGGTTATGATTTGTAAAAAATCTAACGAGTATTATATTTCCTTGTGATTTGAAGAAAATGGCACCAAAAAGAACCACCAGATCAACACCAGCCACAACAACCACCCCCGCTACTTCTGTGACTGTGAGCAACTTAAGAGGCTAATTGACCATGGCATTGCTGATGCATTGGCAGCACGTGACGCTGACAAAAGCCAAAATGGCGAAGATAGTCATGATTCAGGCATGGGTGTAAGGAGGCAAGCTCCTCCTACTCGTGAGTGCACTTACCTAGACTTCATGAAATACAAACCCCTATACTTTAAGGGTACTGAAGGAGTCGTCGAGTTGACTCAGTGGTTTGAAAGAATGGAAACTGTGTTCCGCATAAGCAACTGCTCTGTGGAAAATCAAATCAAGTTTTCCACTTGTACTCTTCTTGGAAGTGCTCTAACGTGGTGGAACTCCCACGTTAAGACTGTTGGTCACGATGTTGCTTATGCAATGACTTGGACAAACCTGAAAAAGAAGATGACCGACAAGTACTGCCCAAGGGGCGAGGTTAAGAAACTTGAAGGCGAGATGTGGAATTTGAAGGTTAAAGGTACCGACGTGGTAGGCTATAATCAATGATTTCAGGAACTGGCGTTGATGTGTGCTAGGATGTTTCCTGAAGAGTCGGACAAGATTGAGAAATATGTCGGTGGTTTGTCCGACATGATTCATAAAAATGTAATGGCATCTAAGCCAAAAACCATGTATGATGCAATTGAATTTGCAACTGAGCTGATGGACAAGAAGATCCGCACTTTTGCTGAACGATAGAGTGAAAACAAAAGAAAGCAAGATGATAACCAACAACAACAACAGAACAAGAGGCAGAACACTGGCAGGGTTTATGCTGCAGGGTCTGGTGAGAAGAAACCTTACAGAGGATCTAAACCTCTATGCTCAAAATGCAACTATCACCATGACGGTCAGTGTGCTCCAAAATGCCACAAGTGCAACAGAGTTGGCCATCTGGCTCGTGATTGTAGGAGTACTGCAAATGCCAACACTGCTAACAACCAAAGGGGCACTGGGGCAGGTCAGAAACCTACTTGCTATGAATGTGGAGCTCAAGGACATTTCAAGAGGGAGTGTCCAAATCTAAAAAACAACAACCGTGGTAACCAAAGTAGAAATGGCAATGCTCTAGTGAAAGTGTATGCGGTAGGCCGTGGAAGGACAAACCCAGACTCAAACGTCATTACGGGTACGTTCCTTCT
The DNA here is from genome assembly GCA_026074375.1 of Tanacetum coccineum. Classification (NCBI taxonomy): domain Eukaryota; kingdom Viridiplantae; phylum Streptophyta; class Magnoliopsida; order Asterales; family Asteraceae; genus Tanacetum; species Tanacetum coccineum. The sequence goes on along the minus strand of BQNB010007392.1, from coordinate 31,658 downwards.
AAACAACCTCTATGCTTCTGTCTTATTTGATACTGGTGCTGATAGAAGCTTTATGTCTACTGCATTTAGCTCCCAAATTAATATCACACCATCTACCTTAGATCATTATTATGATGTTGAACTAGCTGATGGGAGAATAATTAGGTTAAACGCTATCATTCGGGGTTGTACATTAAATTTCTTAAATCACCCATTCAACATAGACTTAATGCCCATAGAACTTGGCAGTTTCAATGTCATAATCGGTATGAATTGGTTGGCAAAGTACCAAGTTGTCATTGTTTATACCGAGAAAATCGTTCGTATTCCCTGGGGAAATGAAACGTTGAATGTTCGTAAAGATGGCAGTGACCGAGGAAATGAGACTCGTTTGAACATCATCTCATGCACTAAAACGCAGAAGTACATGCTAAAAGGATGTCCTATATTTTTGGCACATGTTACTACAAAGGAGACTGAAGACAAGTCTGAGAAGAAGCGACTTGAGGACGTACCGATCGTTCAGGATTTTCCTGAAGTATTTCCTGAGGAGTTATCGGGTCTTCCACCGACTCCACAAGTGGAATTCCAAATCGATTTGATACCTGGTGCTGCACCTGTAGCACGGGCACCTTATCGATTGGCTCCATATTAAATGAAGGAATTGTCGGACCAACTCCAAGAACTTTCTGACAAGGGCTTCATAAGACCCAGCTCCTCACCTTAGGGAGCTCCGGTCTTATTTATCAAGAAGAAGGATGGATCGTTTCGAATGTGCATCGACTACCAAGAGCTGAACAAGCTAACGATGAAGAATCGTTATCCACTCCCAAGGATCGATGATCTATTTGATCAACTACAAGGATTCAGTGTTTATTCTAAGATAGACATGTGATCAGGTTATCACCAGCTTCGGGTACGTGAAGAAGATATTCCAAAGACGGCATTCAGAACTCGATATGGTCAATACGAGTTCTAAGTTATGCCATTTGGCTTGACGAACGCACCAACGGTATTTATGGATCTCATGAACCGCATTTGCAAGCCATATTTAGATAAATTCGTGATTGTCTTTATTGAGCATCTTAAGGCAATTCTGGAATTACTTAAGAAAGAAGAGTTGTACGCTAAATTCTCTAAATGTGAATTTTGGATTCCCAAGGTATATTTTCTCGGCCACGTGATTAATAGTCAAGGCATTCACGTGGATCCCGCCAAGATCAATTCCATAAAAGATTGGGCATCTCCTAAAACACCAACAGAGATTCTGCAATTTTTAGGTCTTGCTGGGTATTACCAGGGATTCATTGAAGGATTTTCAAAGATCACCAAGTCAATGACCAAGCTTACTCGGAAAGGAGTTAAGTTTGATTGGGGTGACAAGGCAGAAGCAGCGTTTCAACTGATTAAGTAGAAGTTGCGTAGTGCGCCAATTCTGGCTTTACCTGAAGGAAGCAAAGTTTTTTTTTTGTATATTGCGATGCTTCGATCAAAGGTTTGGGCATTGTGTTGATGTAAAGAGAGAAGGTGATTGCTTATGCATCACGCCAATTAAAGGTTCATGTGAAGAACTATACGACTCATGATTTGGAACTTGGTACAGTGGTGTTTGCTTTAAAAATCTGGTGACACTATCTGTATGGAACCAAGTGTACGGTGTTTACAGATCACAAGAGTTTACAACACATTCTTGATCAAAAGGAGCTGAACATGAGACAATGTCGTTGGTTAGAATAGCTCAGCGATTATGATTGTGAAATACGTTACCACCCGGGGAAAGAAAACGTAGTGGCCGATGCCTTAAGCCATAAAGAACGGAATAAGCCTTTACGGGTTCGAGCCTTAATCGTGACTATTGGTTTGAATCTCCCCAAGAAAATTATGGAAGCTCAAATCAAGGCACAGAAACCAGAGAACATCAAGAATTAAGACGTAGGAGGTATGATCATGAAGGATATACCAAAGGAGAAGTTGGAACCCCGCGCGGATGGAACTCTATGCTTAAATGGCAGGAGTTGGTTACCATGTTATGGCGACCTGAGGAAAGTGATCATGCACGAGTCCTACAAGTCAAAATACTCTATCCATCTAGGTTCTAACAAGATGTATCAGGACATGAAGAAGCTACATTGGTGGCCCAATATAAAGGCCGACATCGCCACCTATGTTAGCAAATATTTGACATGTGCTAAGGTTAAGGCTAAACACCAAAGGCCATCGGGTTTGTTGGTGCAACCCGAGATACCTCAATGGAAGTAGGATAATATCATGATGGATTTTATCACGAAGCTTCCTAAGTCGTCACAAGGTTATGATACCATTTAGGTCATTGTCGACCGACTCACTAAATCCACAATCTTTGTACCAATGAGGGAAACTGATCCCATGGAAAAGTTGGTAAGAATGTACCTGAAAGAGGTAGTCACGAGGCATGGGATACCTGTCTCAATCATTTGTGATTGCGACCCTAGGTTTGCGTCAAATTTCTAGAGGTCACTTCAGAAGGCCTTGGGTACAAATTTGGATATGAGTACTGCATACCATCCAAAAACTGACGGACAAAGTGAGAGGACTATTCAAACTCTCAAGGATATGCTGCGTACTTGTGTGATCGACTTTGGAAAGGGTTGGGTTAACCATTTGCCATTAGTTGAGTTTTCATATAACAATAGTTATCACGCTAGCATTAAGGCTGCACCATTTGAAGCACTTTATGGTCAAAAGTGTCGTTCACCTGTTTGTTGGGCCGAGGTTGGAGAAGTTCAACTCACTAGTCTAGAGATAGTTCAAGAGACAACCGAGAAAATCATTCAGATCAAGCAAAGAATTTAAGCCGCTCGTGATCGACAAAGGAGTTACGCCGATTTAAAACGTAAGCTCCAACTAGAATTTCAAGTTGAAGATAGAGTTTGCTCAAGGTTTCCGCCTTGGAAAGGTAGTACGTTATTGGCAAACGGGGGAAGCTATAACCCCCAGATATGTTGGGCCTTTAAAGTATTGGAAAAAGGTTTGAGCCATTGCTTACAAGCTGAACTTCCTCAAGAGCTGAGCAGGGTTCACATTACGTTTCATGTATCCAACTTGAAGAAGTGATACGACGACAACCCATTAGCGTTCATTAGATGGGACTCCATATTGTGAAGTTAAAAGGATAAGCAAAGCCTATCCTAATTCTTTCAAGGTTCGACTGGACCTCTAGAGGAGGTCCTGAGTTCACATGGGAACGTGAAGACCAATTTCAAAAGAAGTATCCGCACGTCTTCACAAAGACCGCACCGCCGTCAAGTGCCGCATCTTAAGCCTTGAGGACAAGGCTCAGTTAACGGGGGAAGACTGTAACAATCCGTGTTTTAGGTCATTGTACGACGTTATATATTTCACTATTTATTTTTAGTCTCGTACGCGTTTGCTTTTAGTTTTAATCGTTAAGTTAAATCACGTAAGCTAAAAATTATCATTCAACGTAAACGGGCATCAAAAAATTAAATGTTTATGTCAAGCAAGTGTTTGGATAATTATTTAGAAGGATTAATTATTAATTTTGTCACTATTTTATTTTTATTGGTTACGTAAAGTGTTTACGTTTCGCGTTAAAATACGTTTAGGCATTCCCGAAACCACCAAAACTTTTTTACGCTTCAACAAATACCCATTATTATACCCAATACTCAAAGTTTTATAAAACTTCACCCATGTTAACATTGTCGGTCAATATGTACATAAAATAAATCAACTAGAACCTACATTTACAAGTATTACATATACCTTTAGTCTTTACATCATTTAATTTCAAGTATAACTAGATATTTATACAAGATATCAAAAAAAAGATCAACTAGTACTCATCCCCCCTATTTCGGATGAAAAGTGATCCCAATGGGACATGAAGCACACAAATCACCAACTTATAACTTGTACAAACCTCAACTCATTAAACCTTAAGGACTTGGACTAGTTTTGACCAAAGACTCTCCTTAATTCCCTCCCATTGTTCCTTTGAATCTTGACCACTCCTAATAGTAAGATTTGACTAAGTCCTAGTAGTATAAAAGGAGTTCAAGACTCATAGATATCTCACACACTCATTTTCTTACTAGAAAAACTCTCTCATTTCTCTCCTTTATCTCTCTAGCCCACGGATCACTTCAAAACCCCTAAATAATCCATATAAAATTTATTTAGCAAGTATACAAGTGATGTAGCAACATATCTAAGGTATTACAAGAAGGTTTGGAGGCTTGGTTTAGTGTTTACAAGGGTTAAACAAACAAGGTTTAAGATTAGGGTTTTCATTGGATTTAGGGTTTTCTTGGTATTGGAAGCTTGGGTTTATTATCTAAACTAGGGTTTAGATCTTGTATTCTTCATCATACTTCATACTAAGGTTATCTAAAACCCTTAAACTCTTTACATTCATGATTTTATGTGTATATTATGTTTATATAGTTAATCACCATCTAGGAAACTCATTAACATGTAAAATGGATTTTTACTTGTTATTATGGTATGATATACTTTGTCATTTGCTATATTGATGTTAAGAACATGTGAGAATGGAAGTATATACATTATAAGAGTGTTGGTTAATTTATATAAAGTATATATAAGTTAATGGTTTACAAAGTTACTTATTAAGTTTATAAGTAAATGGAATACAAGGACTTGTTATCAAGGACACACTTGGATAAATGATGGACTAAGGAACTTAAATATCTGAGACATGTGATATAAATGGTCATAGGATACTTTTGTGCTTGTATATCTAGAGTATGCGAATTCTTCTCTTTAATACTCTGATGATTTATCAATGAAAAGTAGATATGAATGAACAAAAACGCTTCAATATTATTAATGATAAATAATACGAGTACTCTGTGTAGTACTAGGGTTTACAACCTTGAAGCTATTACAATGAGATGCTGTATAGGTATGTGTATGATAATGAGATGATTGAGATGAATGAGATATATGAGATAATAAACTAGAATGCCTTGATCTCCTTTTATACACCTAGGAGTTCCTAATGAGCTTACTAGATTCCTACAATATTTAGTCAAATATAATAATACAATGATAAATATTTAATACTTTTCCTAGTTTTTTTGTTAATATTCTCAATCACCATTAATCTCTTCCAAATCATTCATTAACTTCAGTCTTCTGTTTGACTAATCAGCATTAACTTCAGTCAATTAGCATTAACTTCAGTTCGAACCAACAGAAGTCTTTAGCAGCATTGTCTTTCTCACCAACAGAGTAAATCTTGAACCAGCAGTAGTAATCTCTTAACCCGCAGTAGTAAGTTCTTCATTAGTCGTAAGTTAGTATAGCAGTACTACCTTCACTATAGCAGTAATAACTGAGCTGATTTAGTTAATGGCAGTTGTAATCTTGCGCAGTTACAACCACAACAAAAAAAAAAAAAAAATGATTTTTCTTCTAGCAGTACTAACTGTTGGCTTAGTAGTACTAACTCATCCCTTGGCAATACTAACTCTCCAATAAAATCCTCCCCTAAACTTGTGATTTACCTCCAAATCATTAAGTTTCTTGAATTAAACCTTCATTTTCTTTGCTGAGAGGATTCTTCCAAACACTTCATCTTCTTGGTCTTTTTGCTTTTGCTGCACTCTTCTCTGGATTCTTCTTTTTCTTTGCTGCACTCTTGCCTCCCTGAGCTGTGCATCATTGAAACAAAGTGATCTTCATTAATATTTTTCATATCCTCCCCTATTTGGAAGGATCCTCAAAATCATCTTCTTATGGGAACCCAAGCCATCACAGACTTGAATCTTCCTTGTGCATCAATGTATTCCAATCTTTTCAAAGTAACTTATGCATTGTGTTTTTTGATACATGATCTACCACTCTGTTCTTTGGCATCCAAGACACAAACATGCGATGCTTTACACAGCATTTATACCTATTCCTTCTTGAAAGGCATTATATGCAGCCTTTGACTTAGCGTATTTATCTGTCTCATCTAGTTTTCATTAAGATGCTTTTGGAACACAAAGTTTCTTTTTGGCATGAGGTAAGACTTTCTATGAGAATATGATGATTTACCGTCTAGCATTGTTCCATATAGGTTTTTGTACCTTCCTTTTACAATCTTTTATCGTTGGTAAAGCTTCCACAAGCAAAACAAGTTTTATTGTCATTCTCAACTCATTTCTAGTGTTGGATTTAAGATTTTCAAATTCCTTTGATTCCCTTTGGTTTTTGTGATCTCTTACATTATGCCCTATTTAACTACCTTTTAATTGCGTTTTTATATTTGATTGGACAGACTCTACATGATTAGCAGGATTAGAAAAAAACATTTCTTTCCAATCTTGTCAACCTTAAAGTGGAGACTCATAAGAGTTTTGTGGGTGGTTGGGGTGGGGGTGGGGGGGTGTAGGATTGGATAGTTTCAGTTATTAGTCATTTGATGTTGTTTCCCAAAGAGTCATCAGTTTTCCTTAGAATTATCTGGACTCTTTATCACAACCGTGATAGCTTTAAATTATGAATTCCACTAGACATACTCATTTTACCTCAGGTTCTTGGATTATTCAAGACTGAATAAGATATGTCTAAGTTGTTGGGTTATTAAGAATCAAAAGTATGAGGCGAGGGGATAAAATTATAACCAAAATCCTTTTTTGCTCTTGTCAGTTATCTGACTTCCTAACAACTGTTCTAAGTCTTTTGCAAAATTTATCAAATTTTGCAATCTTAAACTCAAACCCCTCCTTTTCTTGTTTATCCTTTTCATGTTTCAACCCTAAGTAATTCCCATCTGTATTCTTTGCTATACACTTCTTTTAAGTTAAAGACAATTTCTCGGAGAAAAGAACTTCATGTTCTCTATATTTAACAATTTGACCTTCTAAAGTTGTTAAACCTCTTTTGTATGTAGCTGCTTTAAAACCAGTATCACTTAATTTAACAAGCAAATCATCATACTGTTTCTTTAGAGATTCATAGTTTTTCAGACAGGTTTTTAAACAAGTTTTTACCTCAGTGTCTGAAGAAAAAATATGAGCTATCTCTTCCTTGTGAGTAAATGATTCTTCTTGTTAGTTTCTTTAGATCAAAGTTCGAATACAAGCTATGATACTACTTGTTGATCCCAATCTTGATCGATTATTTTACCTTTGTAAGAGTATGTTACCTTGGATAAATCCATATAACAAGGTATAAACTTTGTTGTGTATATCAAAGTGTTATGCGGAATCTACTCTTTAATACTCTAGAAGATATATCAATGAAACAGTAGATATGAATGAACAAAAACGCTTCAATATTATTAATGATAAATAATACGAGTACTCTGTGTAGTACTAGGGTTTACAACCTTGAAGCTATTACAATGAGATGCTGTGTAGGTATGTGTATGATAATGAGATGATTGAGATGAATGAGATATATGAGATAATAAACTAGATGCCCTAGGATCTCCTTTTATACACCAAGGAGTCCTAATGAGCTTACAATACTTTCCTAAATATTTAGTCAAATATATTAAATACAATGACTAAATATTTAATACTTTCCTAAGTATTTAGTCAAATTCTCAATCACCAATTAATCTATTCAATCATCATTAACTTCTGTCTTCATGTTTGATAATCGCATTAACTTCAGTCAATTCGCATTAACTTCGTGGAAACATACATGAGTCTTTCTGCACATTAACTTTCTCACCAACAGCAGTAATCTTGAACCAGCAGTAGTAACTCTATAACCAGCAGTAGTAAGTTCTTCAATAGTCTTAAGTTAGTACATGCAGTACTAACTTACTATAGCAGTATTAACTGACTGATTTAGTACTGACAGTTGTAATCTTGAGCAGTACAAACTGTTTTCTTCTGGCAGTACTAACTATTGGCTTAGTAGTACTAACTCATCCCTTGGCAGTACTAACTCTGAAGTGTTTAATTCCCAACAGAGATCTTGTTGTCATGGAAATTTCTTGGACAATAATAGACTTAAGGACCTTAATTATGTAAGACATATGGTATAAGTTGTTGTAGAGGAATTGTAACAAAGTGACTAAACTAAAAAGTTATAAAAACAAGTTTTAACCACTTTTTAACAAAATGATCAAAAGTTGATGTTTTAAATTCAAATATAAAGTATATATTTTATATTTTTATAAAATACTACATGTTACAAGGATCGTAGGCATGTAGAGAACTCAAAAAACCGATTTATAACGAAGGAGATACGACATTTGCAAGTTATACGATAATAAACGCTTTTATAAAAGAAATTTTATAAAAACTTATTATAATTCACCTCTGATATAAATGATTGGTTATTTTTTTCAGAAATTAAATATTTTTAGGATTCCAAAACATTAAGAATCATCATTTTTCGATCAATAACGAAGGAGTTATGGATTTTTCATATTTATGATAATAAATAGGTTTATAAAAATAATTTTATAAACTATGAACAGTAAAAATCACTATTCATATCAGATACATTTTGGAAAATACATTAGTTAGATAAAACTTTTAATTACGAATACGTGCTCGAAAGAATCACTAAAATCAGAGTTAAAACGAATAAGATACGACGTTTACAAGTTACGATAGTTAAATTTATAAAAGTGCATGAACATTAAAAAGTACTGTTCACTAGAGGACTCAAAATATAAAAAATTAATATTTTAATACATCGTCTTAATATGAAAGCGTGGACATAAGAAACGTAAGAAACGGACTTAAAATGAGAAAGTTACGTCGTTTTTACTAAAGAGATATTTATAAACGTTTTTACTTTATAAATATGATTAATTAGATGGTGATGTAGCTATAATAAATTTATATAAACCGTATTAGTTTTTTAATAGTCTTTAGTACTCATACGACCTATAATTAATTAGGTTGCATTTGGCGTTATACCATGTAGGATTTGGTTGTTGCGGGTTAGAACATCATTACGGGTAATGTTGGCAATTTTTTGCAATTCTACATGTCGAGCTCAGTCCCATGAGCTTAGGGAAACGTAATTACATTTTATGATGTTTACATCTGTTGCATTATCATGGGGAAATCTTGCGGTCCTACATTATACATTTTACAAACCTATGAATTCACCAACATTATTGTTGACATTTTAAGCAATGTTTTCTCAGGAGATCAATGAGGTATAAGACAAGGGATACATTGGTGGTCGTTATTTTGGAAATCATATGCATAAAATATTTAGTTGCATTACATTTTGGGGATATATTTGTTATGGACTAAAATCTTTGTATTTTGAACAATAAACAAGTGAAGTTTTGGGCTTATGTAACAACAATTTTTTAAATCCAATGTATCGGTTTTAATGGGCTTTTGTTCTTATATATATCTTGTGCTATTAATCTATGAAGTAACACTCTCAACCCATATTCCGTTGCGACCCAATTTGGGGGTGTTACAACACCTTTGCTTTGGAGTTTAAAATTTTGGAAGATGTGTGATCCGAAACCTATGGAATGGGGTTGTTGCATCTATAATTTCTTTCTTATACTTCCTCTCTTGTTCTGTTGCTGGCGTATGGTTTCCTTCTGTCTGAGCAACCAACTTTGGTGAATCCATGGAGACATGCAAGTCTTTCATACATTTGCTTAAAGAGGCGGCTAGCCTTGCCAATAGTGCTTCGCAATCAATGGCGTGATCGGATGTGTTAAATTTCAAGTGAAAGGCATACAAATGCTTCCTTTCCTCGGGACTAACTAGGATTATCCCCACACCCGAACCTTCTTCGATTGTTTTTTTCCTAAGTATAACCTCTGAGCCCTTGGTGTTGGGGTTGATTTTTCCTGAAGCTTCTTGTTTAGGTTGAACGTTCCCCCTTCATTTGCATCTAGTGTTTCCTGTACTTGTTCTCCTTGACCGAAGAACTTTTTCACTATTGATCCTTCGGCCTCCTTTCTTTGGATGTACGAGATGTCATATGTTCGTATCTCGGCGGCCCATTTTGCTAATCGTCCTTCTTTTTCGGAGAGTTTTAGTATTTCCTCCATTGGTCCATCGTTATCACGTTAACCTTATGTTTTCTAAAGATTGCTCTCAGAGATCTTGTTTTGTGAATTAGTGTTTGTACTATCTTTTCCGTTGGGGTGTAGCATATCTCCATTCCTTGTAGCGGTCGGCTCACATAGGAGACAGGTATTTGGATTCCTTCCCTTTCTACTAGCAGCACAGAACTTATCGTCTCATCTTTTTGGCGTAAACATAGCATCAGAATTTCATCTTCAATTAGAACATCCAATGTTTGCAATTTGTTCAATTTCCTTTTTATCCTTTGGAGGGCTTCTTCGGCTTCATTCATCCAGCCAGATTCTTCTGTTGTCTTGAATCTCATTCGGACCTTGCGAATGAGGTACTGTAACTCTGCCATTTTTGGGATAAATTTGCTAATTGCTGTTAGTTGTAAGAACAAACTTCGTATTTGATTCGGGCTTTTTGGGGTGAGGCTTAGAATGATTGCCTGCACCTTCTTTGGGTCTGCTCTTACTCCTTCATTTGTTACCATATAGCCGAAAAACCTCCCTTCCTTCACTCTGAACAAGGACGTGACCGGATCAATCTTGATATTTACTCTTTTCAACTTTCTTAGTATTTCTTCAACGTCTTGAACCAGGTCCAGCTAACTTTTGCTTTTTAATACTATTTCTTCCAAGTATATTTGCACGTTCCGTCCTCTTTGATCAGCTAAGACCTTCTTCATCATCTTCTGAAGTGTATCCGCTGAGTTCTTTAATTCTTTCGGCATATGGGTGAAATAGTATACTCCTTCCTCCGTATGAATCCCGGTCTTTTCTTCGTCATCCTCTGTCATTCTTATTTGGCTGTAATCCTTCAGAAGTCGTAGGAAACATTTGTACGGATATCCCATTATCGATGCTAGCCCTTCCCCTTCCTTCAGAAAGGGGTACATGTCCTTGGCACAGACTTTGTTGATGCTAGAGTAATCCACTTTCACCTTCCAGGTTCCATTTGCTAGCTTACAGGTATCGTGTTGGCAACCCACATGGGGTGCCGAACCTTTCTGATCATCCCTTCCTTTAGCCATTGGAACACCTTTTCTTTCCATACCAGTCTTCCGTTTGGTGTCATGGGTCGTCTCTTATAGACCACTGGTTCGGCGAAGGGGTATATCTTTAGTTGATGTTCCGTGACGAATGGTGGAACGGTTGTTCTTTCTGATCTGGCCCATGCGAATACCTCTATGTTTTCCCGTAGAACTTTTGTCAATAACTGTTTGCAATTGGCTGTCAACGTGGTCCCCATTGTTACATATTGGTCTGGACATTCATGGCTGATTGTGAATACTTCCTCCGTGTCTTCCCTGTCCCATGTTTTTTCTAGCGATACCAGACCTGAATTAGTGTTAGGAATACGAAAAGTATCGGTTACTTCCAATATAGTTATTCATAGCTCGTAGTAAGTCGAATAGTTAAGATAGAAAGCTAATTGGGATAAAGGCCCATGGAAAGCCTCTTATGAGGCCCATGGCCGGTCACTGTCCATTGTATTTATACCCTCTCCACACATGGAGAGGGTGTTGGTTGTTTATTTTCCCACATAGTTAATCTAATTGTTCTTTCTTTGTTTCTCTCTCTAAGTGTTCATCCAACCACCTCTTTCTCTCTCTAAAAACCCTAATCGAATCCATCATCTATATGTGTTAAGATATTCTACAATTGGTATCAAGAGCCATGGGGTGTTTGTGAAGGTTTTGTGTGCGTTTGCTACTCATTTTACTCATGTATTTTAGTTCGAACCTATCAAAAGGTTTTCATCTTTTGAGGGTTTAAAAACCATAAAGCTTTAAACTTTCTTCTTTATTTATCTTAGTTTAGGCTAGAAGTACAAGAAAATCTTTGAAAAACCATCAAAAATTTCATCTTTTTGAGTCTTTTTGGTTAGAAAAAGGGTTTTGTACCAAGAATCTTGATTTCAAATTTTTTGTGTCAAAAATGTTAAAGTTTATGTTTTTAAGGTTCTAATAGTCTTAGATAGGTAAGAAGTACAAGAAAAATCGGGTAAAAACTTCAAAAAGTGAGCCTTTTTGTGATTTTTAAGTTTTGAGTTTCGTAGATAGTTTGGGAAATTATACGTGAAGGCGAAGTATACGTAGTTCCAAAGGCGAGTTATACATTTTCTCTTCTGGCGAACTATACGTAGTTTCAAGGGCGAGTTATACGTTTTTCTCTTAAGGCGAATTATACGTATCTTTGTCAAAGGCGATTTATACGTATTCTTGTTAAGACGATTTATACGTGATTTTCCTCTTAAGGTGAATTATACGTATCTTTGTCAAAGGAAATTTATACGTATTCTTGTTAAGCCAATTTATACATGATTTTACTCAGGCGATTTATACATATTTTGTCAAAGGAGATTTATACGCGTTCCTTTCTTCAGGCGATTTATACATCATTATATCAGGCGATTTATACCTCATCTCTAAAGGCGATTTATACATTGCTCTTTAGTCGATTTATACGTAATTTGCTTGGGTAACTTATACGCTTTACTTGGGAGAACTATAGGCTTCCATTAAGTGAATTATACGGTTGTTCTTTGATTTGTAAAATCTTGTGAAAATTTGATTTCCCGGTTTTATCAAGAATTGTAAAATCCCGTGTATTCCAAAGACTCAACTTCATTAATCAAAGATCACCTTAACACAACAACCTCCAATCACTGTATGATCATCTTTTATCTTATCATATTAAAATGGATTCATTTAATCCACTTAGAAAAAAGAATACTTTTGCTGAGTACATGATAGTCTTCGGTGTTGACAATCGTCCACCTATGTTGAATAAGGACCTATATGATTCTTGGAAAAGTATAATGGAGTTATACATGCAAAATAGAGAGCACAGAAGAATGATACTTGAATCACTTGAACACGGTCCACTCATTTGGCCTACTATTGAAGAGAATGGGGTGACTAGAACAAAGAAATATACTGAATTATCTGCTGCTGAGAAAATTAAAGCTGATTATGATATGAATGTAACCAATATCATTCATCAAGGTCTACCAACTGATATCTATTCACTTGTTAATCATCATAGAGTTTCCAAGGATTTATGGGAGAGCGTTCAATTACTGATGCAGGGTACCTCTTTGACTAAGCAGGAAAGAGAGTGTAAACTGTATGATGCATTTGATAAGTTTACTCACATTAAGGGGGAATCACTTCATAAGTATTACTTGAGATTTACTCAGGTGATTAATGACATGAACATCTACAACATGAAAATGGAGCAATTTTAAGTTAATACCAAGTTCTTAAATAGTCTTCCACCTGAATGGAGTAAGTTTATGACTGATGTCTGCATACTACCAACTTTGATCAGCTTCATGCATATCTTGAATAATACGAACTCCATGCAAATGAAGTTTGTCTTATGCGTGAACGCAATCAAGATCCACTTGCATTAGTTACGAATCAGCAGTTGACACCACCTCACTTCAACACTTATCAGTCTTCATACAATAATCCTCAGCTTCAACAATAGTTTCCACCATCTCAATATGGATCAATTCATCCCACTCAACATTACTCGTCTACTTAATCATCACAACCTCAATTCAATCATTCATCCGTTCCACTATCATATCCATATCAGTCTCAAATGAATCATTAAACCTTATATGTTCCACAAATTGCTTATCAATCACCTCAAGTTTATACACAACCTATGACTGAGTCACCTCTTGTAGACTCATGTCTTGCTGTTCTGGTATTCTCTCCAGGAGATGAATTGCTTATCTCAATAAGGCAATGGCTTTTCTAATAGTTGTAGATTTCTCAAGGTTTCCCTCAACTAATAATCAACTTAGAACTTCCTCGAATCCAAGAAACCAAGCCACTATTCAAGATGGCAGGGTCATAGTGCAACAAGTTCAGGGGAGACAAGGTCAAAGTTATTCTGGTACTGGTTATAAGAGTAATGCTACTAGTTCTAGGGGAAACAATGCAAGTGGACAGGCAAGGGTTGTTAAATGCTACAACTGTCAAGGTGAAGGACATATGGCTAGGCAATGCACTCAGCCTAAACGACCAAGGAATGCAGCATGGTATAAGGATAAAGCAATGTTAGCTGAAGCTCAGGAAGCTGGACAAATTTTGGATGAAGAGCAACTCGCATTTCTTGCAGATCTAGGGGTTCCAGACGGTCAAGCTGTTCAGACAATCATTCCAAACAATGCTGCTTTTCAGACTGAGGATCTTGATACTTATGATTCTGACTGTGATGATATCTCGAATGCAAAAGCGGTTCTCATGGCCAATATTTCCAACTATGGTTCTGACGTTATCTCAGAGGTACCTCATTCTGAAACCTATCTTAATGATATGGAAAATCAAAGTGTGCATGCAATGCAGGATTTTGAACAAACACCAGTTGTGGATTTTACAGATAATGAGATACATAGTGATAGCAATATCATTCCGTACTCTCAATATTTGCAAGAAACACAACAGGCAAATGTTCAAGATACTAATTTGCAGGCACAACAAGATTCAATGATCTTATCTGTGATTGAACAAATGTCAGAACAAATGATTAATCATGTAAATAATTGGGAAAAGGCTAATAAGGAACAGAATAATGAATCAGTAACCGCTGAGCTAGAGAGATATAAAGAACGAGTCAAAACTTTTGAACAACGTCTTAATATTGATTTAAGCAGTCGTGAAAAAATGATTGATTCTCAAATGGATGATATGATTAAAGAGAAGCTTGCACTAAAAGAACAAGTTGACTCACTTGAGCAAAATCTTTCTAAACAAATTAAAGAAAAGGAATGTTTATTGCAAACATTCACTGTTTTTAAAAATGAATCCAAAGAAAAAGAGAATAAATATATGGAAAATGAAATTGATTTGGAAAAGAATATAAAAGAACTTGATAATATTATTTTTAAAGTGGGTCAATCTGCTCAAACAGTGCACATGTTAACAAAACCGTAAGTTTTTTATGATAATGCTCACAAACAAGCTCTAGGTTATCAAAATCCGTTTTATCTCAAGAAAGCTCATCGGATAAAACCAACCTTGTATAATGGTATTCTTATTTCTGATAAACATGTTGCTATACATGTGATTGATGATATAGAAACATTGATTTTGGAAGAGGAAAGTCGATCAAAAATGTCTGAAAAGGAAAAGGATCCAAAGGCTATTAAACAAAATATTTCTCATAAACCTATTGATTATGTAAAATTAAATAGATTATCTAAAGATTTTGGGAAACGCTTTGTTCCATCACAAGAATTGTCGGTTGAACAAACTTTTTGGTATCATATGTCAAACCCTGCCAGTAAATCTTCTGATGCATCACTTGTCAAAATGGAAGCTCCTAAGGAACTTCCTAAGGTAAGCTTACTGAATGAAAGCCTTAAAAAGCTTAAATTCCACCTTGCCAAGTTTGACAACGTGGTGAAGATAAGGACTATACCTGATGCTCGTACAGAAGGTGAATGGGGGTTTGAACATACTAAAGCTGTTTTTAACAATGAAATTATTCCATTTCTAAAATCTTTAAAAGACATCTTCAATGTGTTTGATAAAGATCTTCTAAATGAAATAATGGAAGTACAAATAAGTTTTGACCAAATGGAAGCTGATGTTTAACAGTCTTCAGTGGACAAACAATGTTTGGAAATTGCTAAGAAAGAATTACTTTTAGAAAATGATCGACTCTTACAACATAACATGTCTCAAGATGTTCTTCTGACTGTGATGAACTCTATGTCTTTGAATGGTGAATCTGTGAATATGGAAAGAAAGAGAAATGAATCTTGTGATAAGTGTTTTAATATTGATGCTGAGCTTTTAAAATCAAAAAATACGCATAATGAACTTTTGAAAAGTTACTCACAACTTGAAAAACATTGTATTTCTCTTGAATTGTCAATACAACTTAATCAAGAAATTTTTCAAAAACATGAATCTTGTGATAATCAAAATGCTCTCGAAATTCAAGAATTTTTTGAAAATAATGATTTGAAAGCTCAGCTACAAGACAAAGACACTACCATTTGTAAGTTGAAGGAAATTATAAAATCAGTGAGAGAAAAGTCTAAGGAAGAGAATGTCAATTATGATTATTGTGAAATAGAGACCAAAAATGTGGAACTAAAAAATAGTGTGGCAAAATTGTTGTCGGAAAACGAACATCTTTGTAAAGAAATTAATCATGTGAAACAGGTTTTTAAAGATCAATTTGACTCAATCAAAAAGACACATGATCGTACTAAAGAACAGAGTGACTCTTTAATTGATAAACTAAACTTAAAATCTATTGAAAATGAGGATTTAAAAGCTCAAATTCAAGATAAGGTTTTTGTGATAACATCATTGAAAAACAATTTACGAAAATTAAAAGGAAAATAAATTGTTGATATTGCTGCACAAATACCATCTGTCAACACTATTGTTCCAGGAATGTTCAAGCTAGACTTAGATCCTTTAGCTCCTGGGTTATTGTAAAATAGAGAAGTTCACGTAGATTACCTTAAGTACACTCAAACAAGTTGATATTCTTTGAGGAATAGTCAAACAAGCTAAAGCAAAATAGCCTTTAGATAATGCGTTAGACTTTTCCTGTAAGCATGCCCAACGAATTCAGTAGTTACTGGTATACCCAAAAACAATATCAAGAAAGTTAGGTTTGTTGAACCTCTCACATCCTCAAACAACATTAAATAGGTAGAGTCATCTACAACATCAGATTCTAACACACCTATGTTGTCTCCTACATGATTGAAGTGTTCTACTAGTAATTGCGGATCAAAGCCTACAGGCAATAAAAAGAATGATAGGATCTCGCGAACACCAAGTAGGAACATGAAGAATAAAGTAGAAGCCTAACCTAGGAAAGTTAATAAAAAGAATCGTGTTGTTGAACCTATTCATGATGTTGATGTTAAGCATTCACTGTTAAAAGCGAATTCTAAACTTATTTGTGCTACTTGTAAGAAATCTATGTTTGATGGTGTTCATGATATGTGTCTTCTTGATTTTGTGGAAAATGTGAATAGCCATGCTAAATCTGCTAAGAAACATAAAAAACAAAATATTTGGAAACCTACGGGTCATGTATTCACTGAAGTAGGACTTAAGTGGAAACCAACAGGCAAAACTTTCACTATAGTTGGTAACTCGTGCCCTTTAACTAGGATCACTTCAGCTAACGTAGTGCCTCCTAAGAAAACCACTTCCCACTCAGTTGAAACATAAAAACCAAAGCTTAAAGTCTACAGCAGGAAACCCAAAAATGTTAAAAATGTAGGTTCGAGTAAAAAGGCTAAGATTGTAGAATCTAAGAATGCTAACCACTCGGAACCCAATCATACTTGGGGATCCAATGCTACAGATATTCCATCGTCTTCTTCTCTTGTCATGACAGGTTGTCCAGATTGTTCTCTGGTATCTGGACTCTGGATGTTCAAAACATATGACAGGGAACCGCTCTCAGCTCATGAACTTTGTTAGTAAATTTCTAGGTACAGTTAGATTCGGGAACGACCATATTGCAAGAATTATGGGGTATGGTGACTATCAGCTAGGAAATGTTACTATTTCAAGAGTATACTACGTCGAGGGGCTTGGACATAACTTGTTTTCTGTTGGTCAATTTTGCGACGCGGATCTTGAAGTCGCATTTCGGAAAAACACTTGCTTTATTCATAATTTAGAAGGTGTTGATCTACTTTTCGGATCCCGAGACACAAATTTGTACACAATTTCTCTTGATGACATGCTTAAAACATCTTCGATCTGTCTTCTATCCAAAGCGTCAAAGACTAAGAGCTGGTTATGGCACTGTCGGTTATCACATCTCAACTTCGGTACTCTTAACAAGCTAGCTAAATACGGTCTTACACGAGGCATTCCAAGACTTAAATTTCAGAAAGATCATTTGTGTTCAACATGTGCATTAGGAAAAAGAAAGAAATCCTCTCATCAACCCAAAGCTGAAGACACTAACCAGGAGAAACGATATCTTTTGCATATGGATTTGTGTGCCCCAATGCATGTGGCGAGTATTAACAGGAAAAGGTATATCTTAGTGATTGTTGACAATTACTCAAGATTTACTTGGGTCAGATTTTTAAGGTCAAACGATGAAGCTCCTGACGCTATCATTAAATGCATCAAAATTATTCAAGTTTGTTTGAATGCCACTGTCCGTAATGTTCGAACAGATAATGGAACTGAATTTGTCAATCAGACACTTTATGAATTTTATGAAAATGTTAGCATCTCGCATCAAACATCTGTTGCCCGCGCTCCTCAGCAGAACGGCATTGTCGAAAGGCGAAACCGAAGTCTTATAGAATCTACTCGTACAATGCTAATATTTTTTAAAGCTCCATTATTTTTATAGGCCGAAGCAATCAATACAGCCTGTTACACCCAAAACTATTCATTAATCCGCCTTCAATACAACAAAACTCCATATGAGCTTATGCAAGATAAGAAACCAGATTTATCATTCTTTCATGTCTTTGGTGCACTCAGTTATCCTACCAATGACAATGACGACCTGGGTAAATTAGATGTAAAAGCTGACATTGGTATTTTCGTTGGTTACGCTCTCGCAAAGAAAGCGTTTAGAATCTACAACAAAAGAACTCGAAAAATCATAGAAACAATTCATGTGACTTTTGATGAGCTGACAGCTATGGCTTTTGAATAATTCAGTTCAGGACCCGGGCTTCATTCTATGACTCCTGCTACATCCAGTTTAAGACTCATTACAAACCCTATTTCTCAACAACCTTGTATTCCACCAAAAAAAGATGATTGGGATCGCTTGTTTCAACCTATGTTCAATGAATATTTCAATCCTCAATCTATTGTTGTTTCTCCAGTTTAAGAAACTGTTGCTCTAAGAGATGTAGTTTTAGCTGATTCTCTTGTGTCAACCTCCATTGACCAGGATGCTCCATCAACAAGTATTCCATCAACACAAGAACAAGAACATTCTCCAAACATTTCTCAAGGTTTTGAAGAATCACCAAAAACACCAATTTTTCATGATGATCCACTTCATGAATCTCTTCATGAAGACTTGACTTCTCAAGGATCATCATCAAATGTAAGACAAACCCACACTCCATTTGAACACCTTGGTAGATTGACGAAGGATCATCCTATAGCAAACGTGATTGGTGATCCTTCTTGCTCTGTATCTATGAGAAAACAACTCGAAACTGATGCCATGTGGTGTTATTTTGATGCCTTCCTAACTTTGGTAGAACTAAAGAACTTCAAACAAGCAATGATTGAACCATCATGGATCGATGCAATGCAAGAAGTAATTCATAAATTTCAAAGATTAGAAGTTTGGGAATTGGTGCCGTATCCAGATAAAGTGTTATTGATCAAACTAAAGTGGATTTATAAGGTCAAGATGGATGAATTTAGCGGGGTACTAAAAAATAAGGCTAGACTAGTTGCTTAAGGATTTAGGCAAGAAGAGGGAATCGATTTTGAGAAATCATTTGCATCGGTTGCTAGAATAGAGGCCATCCGTATCTTTGTTGTAAATTCCGCTCATAAGAATATGACGATCTACCAAATAGACGTCAAAACGGCTTTCTTAAATGGCGAGCTCAAAGAAGATGTCTATATTTCTCAACCAGAAGGATTTGTTGATCAGGACAACCCATCGCATGTGTACAAGCTAAAAAAGGCCCTATACGGTCTCAAACAAGCACCACGTGCATGGTACGACATGCTATCAAGCTTCCTAATCTCACAACATTTCTCAAAAGGTGCAGTTGATCCAACACTCTTCACACGGCAAGCTGGGAACGACTTATTATTGGTACAAATTTATGTTGACTATATAATATTTGCATCCACTAATACTGCCATGTGTAATGAGTTTGCTAATCAGATGACCACTAAGTTTAAGATGTCAATTATGGGGCAAATGTCAATCTTTTTAGGATTAAAAATTTCTCAAAGTCCTTGAGGTATCTTTATAAACCAATCTAAATATGCTTCTGAAATTGTTAAAAAATATGGTTTGCTTACTACTGATTCTGTCGACACACCTATGGTAGAAAAGAGTAAACTGGATGAAGATCTACGGGGGAAACCAGTTGATGCTACACTTTACCGTGGCATAATTGGATCCCTTATGTATCTTACATCCAGTAGACCTGACCTTATCTATGCAGTCTGCTTATGTGCTCGGTATCAGGCAAAACCTATCGAAAATTACTTACAAGTGATGAAATGGATCTTTCGATACCTTAAGGGAACCATCAACATGGGTCTTTGGTACTCAAAGGACACCGATATGTCACTAATAGTATATGCAGATGTCGACCATGCGGGGTGTTAGGACACTAGACGTAGTACATCAGGAAGCGCTCAGTTCTTAGGTGACAAACTTGTTAGCTAGTCATCCAAGAAGCAAAAGTGCACTGCCATCTCGAGTACAGAGGCTGAATATATTGCCTTCTCTGGGTGTTGTACTCAAATCTTATGGATGCGTTCACAGCTAACAGATTATGACTTTCAATTCAATAAGATTCCTCTGTACTGCGACAACAAGAGTGTGATTGCCCTATGCTGCAACAATGTTCAACACTCACGAGCCAAGCACATCGATGTTCGCTACTATTTTATAAAGGAGCAAGTAAAGAATGGAATCGTGGAGCTATACTTTGTCCGAACTGAATACCAACTGGCTGACATCTTCACCAAGCCTTTGCCACGAAATAGATTTAATTTCTTGATCAAAAAGCTTGGTATGAGAAGCATGTCTCCGGAAGCATTGAAACGTCTGGCAGAGGAAACAGACGAGTGATGGTGGCAACTCATATCCTATATCATATGTACATATGTAAACATAAAAACACAAAAATAATTTTCTTTTAAATAAAGTTTTCAAAAAGAAAAGAAAAAATTAAAAAATCAGAAAAAATATAAAAATATGTATCTCTGGCATGTCTTATGAAAATCAATAACATTTACGGCCTTAGAAATGTCATTTAATAATGATGTGAGGCTGTAAATGAAGTTCGAGCGGAAGTTCAAAAGCTTTTAAAACATGTCAAAAATGGCTTGCTATTATTTCAGATAGCAACCCGGTCATCATCTTAAAGGCAAGTATTTCAAAAAGAAAACTTGACCTCTCAACGGGAATTAATTCTCGGGCATGGTCTACTTTATGACCATGCAAAGGCTTGTGATTACTTTGCATCATAACCCGTGCTTTTTATATTCCATAAGTGTATGTGTCAGTGCGCTTATGTGATTAAAATAAGAGAAATCTTATTTCTTGGGTGTTGATTTTCATAATTAAAATTTTTCAAATCAGAAATTCATCAGAAAAATCATTTTCAAAGACATTTTACCACTCAAAGAACGACTACAGCTCTTTAAATAGAAAACGGGTCATTGTTTGAGGGGGAGAAAATGTCAAATATCTTCTTCATAATTAATCATGTGATAATCAGAAAAGATTTTAAACATATCAGATAAATGTTTAAAGGGGAGTTAATTAATTTTAACTCAATCAGGCTTTATTTGTTATGTGTTTAATTCTTTAAGGGTATTATTGCAAAATGTGAGACTTTTTCTTGATTATTAACCCTTAGGGACTAGTTTTGCCATTAGTGAAACTAATTTTTGCCTTAGGTTAAATTCATTAGGAAAATAGAAGTATCACTAAACCTTAGCGGGAATTTTTTCCAAAACCCAAAAGTTTTAAAACAAAAATACCCCCTTCCCCGTTTTCTTATACACACACGAACACACTTAATTTTTCCCCTCCATTGTTGATTTTTCAAGACTTTCAAGAACTAATCCAACCTTCGTTTAAACCTTAAGGTATATTTGTTTTAATGTTAAAACTTCCATATATTAGACCTAATCTTGGAATTATGCTCGATAAACCCTAAAATTTGACCTAACTTTCATCACCCTAAAAAGTGGATGAAATGTTAAACTGATTGAGGGGTTTTAAATAACCCAAATAAACCCAAAACAGACCAAAAATGGCAAAAATATGCTTGTATTTGTGTTTTATGTATGCAGGTATGGATAAGTCAAAAAATCACAAGAAAACAGTCAAAAGTAGGCAAGCACGAACACGAGAATCAAAAGAGTACAAAACCGAAGCCAAAAATATCAAGCCCAATCCTTAGCCCTTTCCTTTTATGATTCTACAAGGACCAATCTTGCAATTCCCAAAAGTTATTTATAACTAGAAAAGAGGAAAGAAAGAGAAGGACCAAAATTGCAAACTCACCAAAGTTCAACAGTTTTAACTGTCCAAAAATAGGCGAGAAACCCATTTACTATTCACCCATCTTCTCCATTTCACCAGCATAGGTAAAAGAGAGGGCAAATAGAAATTGAGGGTCAAAAACGTCTATTCAAGTGGTCTATATCAAGATGTCATGGAACAAATCATTTAAATCAAGCTCCTACTATGGCCAACGACGCATAGAGAGGATCATGTACTAGAGAAGAAAGCACAAATTTAAGTGGGTTTTTGTGCTAATCTACTCACATAAGTAGCACAAACGTCACATCAAAGAATGCCAGCCTGGCAATCCTCAGTTGTCCACAAATCAATCCAACGACTACAATTGATGATCAAATGATTGAAGAAATGAATGGTAGAGATTAAAAGTTTAGAGAGCAAGGCAAGAGGGCCTAGAAGCTTCAGCTTGGCACTATAAATAGGCCTCATTCTCACGCACACAAGGAGTCTTCTTTTTATCTTTCTTTTTAGTAAAATTTTAGCTTAATTTCGTAATTGAGACTTAAATGCTTTTGTAATCCTTTCTAATAATGTAATTCAGTTTTCAATGAATGAAATTCCAGTGTTAGTATTCTAAATATCTTTTTCCTAAGCTCTCATTTTAAGTCAAATTAATCGCAAAAGCTAATCAAGCTCATTTAAAGACTCTTTCATCTATAGCTGAAATAGAGCTGTTTGAATTCAGAATTAACCTTACCTAAACCTTAAATCAGTTTAATCTCATATGGATCTTATTGTATCTAAGCTTTTGGAAGGGGATCTTACCTTGGAAGAGATCCCAAGGACTTTTACTCTAGCTTATTGCTAAGCTAGAGAGCTTGTAGCTGCCTTAATTGGTTCCTTTTGTTTAGCTAAAGGATCAAGTAAGTTTCTCTTTTCATTAGTCTCTAATTTCAGTTTTAAATTGCTTAGTTATAGCTTATATGTTTAATATTGTTTATTTGCTTATTCTCTTTGCTTGTTAATGTTTAAATATCTCTTCTAGTGCTATTTAGTTATGTGTTTTCATCTGTTTTTGCTTAAGTAGTTATAGATCTTTAGTTATCAATTTCTGTCATAAAAACTCATAAAACCCAAAAATAATAGTTTAATTAGTTAAGATCCTAGAATTTTGCTTATTCAGTTGTTTAATCATGATTGTTAAGCTTGTTTTAAGCTAGTTTTTATCTGGTATTTAGTGCTTGTTCATTAGATTTCTCTTAAAAGCTTTTCTCAAATTCTGTCATTGTTTTTAAGGAGTGTTTGGTTTAGTGCACTCTTAATTTGCACTAACAGTACTAACCTAAGTTAGTACTGCTTAGCCTTTACACTACCAGTATTAACTTCCAAGTTAGTACTGCTTTCATAAGTTAGTACTGTTAGCTTTAATCTCAGTAGAATTTAGTTTAGTTCTAGCTTATTTAGATTTAGTTTTCATTTTCTAGCTTATTTCATTGCTTCTTTAGTTTACAAAAGTCAAAAATTGCACTAGCAGTACTTTCACTTGAAAGTACTGCTGAACTTTTTACACTACCAGTACTAACCTCAGTTAGTACTGCTGTGTTCATAGCTTAGTTTAGATAAGTAATTTTAAGATTTAGCTTATTATATTCAGTAGGATTTAAGTTTTTATATAGCTTAATATAGCTTAAGTCTTAAATTTCGTTTTCTAGCTTATTGTCTTAGCTTATTTTGCTGTCAAAAGTCTTAAAAAACCTGAAAATTCCAAAAACAGTAGGAACTTAAGTGAAGTCTAAATTTGTTAATTCAGCTTTTAAGTTTAGAATTTATAGCTTATTTAGATGGATAATTAGTAGATTAATAAGTTCTTTAAGTTTTAAAGTTTAGTTTAGCTTATTAAGGTTTTTTAGCTTACTTAATTTGATCTTAATATGCAACTATAACTCATGTATTTTTTATGGTAATATTAAAATTCTCATTTTTATGAACAATATGTATACAAATAAATATAATTGTGAAATAAATTGTTGTAGGGTTTTTCTTATAACAAAGTTCAAGCATACTTTACTAATTAAATGACATAATCAAATCTTGCTTCAAATATTATGGGGAACCAAAGTAGCAACGCTAAAAAAATGCATCACGTATGAAAACGCGAATCAATAACATTTTGATATTTCCTTTAATAATTTCAACTTTTAACATTCCATGCGTGTGTATATATACTCCTGCACAATTACATTTCGACATTTCCTTTAATAGTTTCAACTTTCAACAATCATTCTATGTGTGTGTATGTATATTCCTACACAATTACATTTCAACATTTTCTTTAATAGTTTCAACTTTCAACATACTTACATTTTCAAGATTGGGTGGTAAACCCTTTATAATGTAGTATAGATATAGATGATTTGAAAAGTATTTGATATGAAACTTTCCTAAAAGATAATTGATATGAAAGTTTCTAATAAAAATTTCGTTTTTCAAATCTCATCCTAAATAGTCAATATGATTTACCATCTTTTCCTTGTGTTATTGTGAAGTTAATTCGAATTTTTGCTAACATTAAGAAAAAATTGTGTAGAAAACTTGTTACAAAAGTCGTTGCACAATCATTTATAAACTTATCAGATCATAAGGAATACATGATTTGTTAAGATATTATTAAATTTAGAAAATAAAATAATGCAAAATATATTTAGTTAGAAAATCTGTTTACATAACTTGTTAGGAAAGTCTTTGCACAATAATTTATAAACTTATCAGATTATAAGTTGTGGTTGTGTTTCTTTTATCCTTATGATTGTAAATTTTTTTGTTTCATTTTGCCATTCTTTTGCGCAAAACCTTTATTGTAATAAACCCATAATTTCAATGTGTTTCAATCAATTGAGTACGAATTTGGTGGGATATATGTTCGAAGTATATTCTTTCCCAAGTTTGTTTTGGAATGTGTCACCATGAATGAATCGATACACCATTAAAATGATACACTTTAAAAAAGGTGTTACAAAAGTATTTGCATAACCCCCCCCCCCACCCCCTCCCCCCCCCCCTTCTTATATTAAACTCATTGACCATAGGTTCATCCGTATTTGCTCACAATTTACTAAGCATCTAATTTTAAATTAAACAACACATCTATATCTATATGTTAAGAAGCTAACGAATTACATATATACGTAATTAGTATGTATGTGCATGTATTAAGTACCAACACTTATAAATTCAAAATTTAAAGCCTTTTTCACCTCTGGTTTCAATGAGTACACATGCCTCCCAGATATAGAAATGTGATTGCAGTATCTCCTAGTAGTCCAAAAACAACATATAGAAATGTGTAATTAAAATCTTGAGGGAAATTATAGTAACATTATTAAGTTACTTTTCCCATGTTTAAATCAAAATAAATTGTTAGTAAAATAAGACTTTCAAAACAATGTATGTTTCAATCATAATAAATGCATTGTTTACTACTTAATGATCATACCAAATATACCAAAATAAAAAATAAAAAAATAGAAACATAATAAATACAAATTTGTCACACTTTATTACCATTTCAATGAGCAAAAGTCAACCTATTACCATATCTTTCAATCGTTCAGCTATGTATTTTATTGATTGAATACTCTCACTAGTTTTTTAAGATAAATTAAGTTTTTCACTCATTTAATATTTCAAATAATTCAAATTCATATCACACCAAAATTCAAAGTTGACGATCAATATTCAAGATTCTCAAAGTTGATTAAGACACAATACAATAAATATTCGAGTAGATATTCGAGTAAATAAACACAGTTTACACAACAAAATGATAACATTCTAACAAAATATAGACATAATTTAAATGCCAATTAACTACAACATTATTAAGAAAAATTCAATAAATTAATAACAAAGTTACAACAAATTTAGATAACAAAATTCATAAATAAAACTTATAAGCAAACAAAACAACTATTCAAACAAATATACACAAATAAAATTTCACTAAAATTTATAACAAAAAATTTAAAACAATTTTTTCAAGAGATCCATGAGATTCTGGCAAGGCAGCGGGTTCAACAAAAATGCCGGCAAGATTGTGTCCAAAGATTCCGGCGATCCAATAATTCCGGCGACGACAACTATCCGGTGAGACAAAAGCGGCATCAGCATGATGTGGCTAAAAAAACCCCAAAAAAGTTAATAAAAACTTAGATCTATGAATACAGTTTATAGATCTATATAAATTTAACCTTCGTGCGTTATAGAAGCGGCAGATGTGACTTTCCGGCGACACAACTATGACAGAGGTGGTTGGCGGTTGTCACATAAAACACAAAAAAATATTATAAACTCAGATTTACAAAACCAACTTATTCCGGCGACACCTACTTCCGGCAATATTTGCAACACCTACAAAATATATAAATCCTCAAAACATGCCAAATCATATAGATTTACTAAAATATAAAAAAATACCTCAAAAAATTTAGCGACGGTGGGCGGGCGACGAACATCCGGCGGTGATGGGGTGGCAACTGGTGGTGGTGAGGCGGCAGTCGCCAATGGTTTGAGAGAGTTTTTATTTGTTGTGTGTGTTTTGAGTTTTGAGATATGTGTGTTTGTGTAGTGGGTTATATAGTTTCCTTACGTACAACTGTTATTATTGCGTACAACTGTTATATGCGTTTGAGCATTAATTGTTTAAGTTTTTAGTTTTAAGTTTTTAGTTTTCAAGATTTGTAGTGAAATGCTTTATAGATAGTATAGATTTGGCAGATTCTGGAAATTTGGAAAAACCTAATTTAGTTACCTTAAGTGTTTTAAATGGTAAAATTAAGTAATAAACTTATGAAATAAGATAGATAATAATATGTAAAACATGATTTAAGTAGAGTCGGTGGGAAGAGTTTTGAATATTTTGTCTTTCGTGTCATTCCTTGTTGCTTGTTTGTTTAAGGTACAGATATTTCGTCCTTTTAGTAAGGACACCTTATGATTTAAATCTCCATTATCTTAGTTACTTTGATTCAGTTGATATTCGTTTGATATTCCGTTTGATTTGCTATCCGTAATCATGACTCCTTTGATATTCATTGATATTCCGTTTGATTGATATTCGCAGATTATGATTCGTTGATCCTTGTTGAATATATGTTAGATCCGTTATTCATGACTTATCAATCAGTATCTTGTTCACTTAAATATTTCTACCTAAATCTGCCCGAGCTATTTGAACTAGGTCATGGAGGTATCATTGACCATGTCCATTGATGCACCAATGCATGACACTATCTGTGGCGGTATTGGTCCCACTACGTTCCCTTTGGATTGATGGCCTTTGATTATTACTTACATTTATGTACACTCGTCATTATACTTGTGTATATGGATATGACTTTGTTTTGCATGGAGCGTATAGATGCATCCTAGGTACTTTGTTCCGTTCAGTTCAGGTGAATGGTTGTGTGTGTGCTTTACACCTCATATCACATTTGGTACATCAGGGAATGCATACCTGTGTACATTTGATTATGTGACTATTTGATTATATCTGTTTAGGGTCTATTCATGTATCATGTTTAGACATTTATCTGAGTTCGTGGGCATTCCTTTGTTGTTCTTGATTCTTATTCATTCGACTCGTATTTCGTATGATATTTGTTTAGCAGGTTCTCGTGATTTATTTCATTCATTCTTTTGTCTTTTTCCCTCATTATTATTATATCTGTTCACTAAGCGTTAGCTCAGTCGCGTTTTCTTTTCCTGCGGCAAGTAATAAGCGGGAAGCTGGGATTTGAGTGTTGAGAGTAGGAATCTCTTAGAGGACCGACCCTTGATAGATTCCCTTGTTTGGATTTATGTTTAAGACTTATTTCGTTGGAAGATCTCTTTTCATTTAGTCTTTGTTGGAATTTAATACTTTTGGAAGTCATTTTGTTTCATGACTTAGTATTTTTATTTAATAAAGTCTTCCGCTTGCGTTTATATGTTCTGATATGACACCATAATGTGACTCTTGGTCTCTTTATCGGAGCGGGATGTTACATATTCAAACTCACTTTGGAAATCTTCAGAGATATCTTTAAGATCTGCCCTAGAGTATAGGGTCAAGACTTTGATGCACTTCCTACTAATGAATAAATTATGTCTTTCTTAAGAGAACTTGGTCACACTGGGGAAATCAATTCACTCAATGATGTTGTTGTTGATCAGATGCATTAACCTTGGAGAACTTTTGCTGCTCTCATTAATAGAAGTTTATTTGGAAAGACAACTGGTCTTGACAAGCTTCGTCTCTCTAGAACACAAATCCTTTAGGGTATGTACCATAAGAAGAATGTAAACTGTGTTGAACTAATGTGGGAAGATTTCATTTACCAGATTGACAACAGAGCCTATAAAAAGCAAGAGAAGATGTACTACCCTCGATTCACCAAAGATATCATTCACTACTTCCTTACTCAAGACAAGGCAGTCGCCTAGAGCAACAAGATCGGGATGCAAACCTCCAAAGATGACTATCTGATAAACACTCTATGATTTGTCTCTGCAAAAGAAGCAACTCAAATCTATGGTTCTATACTTCCTGAATCATTGACCAGTCTTGAGATGTAGGAAACCAAAGCTTACAAGGCTTACCTTGGTTTTGCTACAGGAGCTACACCTCCTAAGAAGGCGCGAAAGTTCAAGAAGCCAGCTTCTCCTCAACTCACTACTATCCCAGTTTCACCTAAAGAACCTACGAGGAAGTCAAAGAGAGTAAAGAGACATGCAAAGAAGTCTACTAAGGCTCCAGCAAGAGGTGTTCTTATTAGAGAAACTCCTGAGATGCCATTGTCTAAGAAGAAGGAAAAGATGACTCTTAAGAAGCGCAAAGGAATTGATCTGCTCTCTGAAGTGGCATTAAGTAAAGAAGCTCAGTATGAAGAAGCTAGACAGAAGAGTTTGAGGGACTTTCACAAGACTCACCCAAGTGGTTATGGTACTGTTACCAAAACTGCTCCAAGTGCTGCCAAAATCAAACCTTCAGTCACAAATGAAGGAACTGGTGTGAAACCAGGGGTTGTGACTGAAGAAGAATCATTTGAAAGTGAAGCTGAATCTTGGGGAAATGATGAAGATGATAGCAATGATGATCATGACTCAAGTGGTAAAGACAGTGATCAAGAGAATGACAGTGATGATGACAAAACCCAATCAGACAATGAAAATGAGTCGAATTCCGAACATGAAACTGATGAGAATGAATCGGGTTCCGAATTTGATCAAGAAGAAAATAAAGAAGATATAAGAGATGATGAAGAAGAAGTGAAGGACGAGTTTGTTAAAACCCCATCCAACGATTCTGATGATGAAGATGAAGCAAAGATTACTGCTAAAGCAGAAGGTAATGAAGATGAAGAGATGGATTATACTACCAGTCAGCTATATGATGATGTGGATATACGGCTGAATAAACCAGTTGATACTGATAAAGGGGTTATTCAAGAGGAGGGTAACGATGTTGAAATAACTAACATTCAACAAGGGAATGAAAATCCAAAGATCTCTCAAGTCATAGAAGATGCTCATGTGACACTTTCTACTGTTCCACAAAAGACTGAAGTCCTAGTTACCAGCTCTTCTCACTCATTCGACTTGGCATCTAAATTCTTGAATTTTTTAAATATTCCCCATACTGATGCATAAATTATTTCTCCAATGGATGTTCACGTCCATCATGAAGTATCAAGCCAACAAACACCTACACTTCTCACAGTACCTGTTTTAGTTATCACTGAATCTTCACCAATACTCACCACTGTCATCCCACAATCATTACCATCCTTCACTCCTCCACCACATCAATCAACATCCACACCACCACCAATAACTGAAGCTACAAATCCTCAATATGTACTTCCTGATTTCGCATCCGTCGTCCAATTCAACAACAGAGTCTCAGCTTTGGAGAAAGATGTTTTTGAACTCAAAATGCACGATCCTCTTAAAACTCAAGTGACTGCTCTAGTAGATAACTATCTAGATGCAAGACTCGGATCCACCAGAGATGAATTGATGAACTACCTTTCTTTATGTATCACTGCAAGGATCACAGAGCAAGTTAAGATACAACTTCCCTAGATTCTGCCAAAGGAAGTGTCTAACTTTGCTCCTCCGGAGATCCAACGCATAGTTACTGAGTCACTTGAGCATGTTGTTCTAGCCAAGAAGTCTTCTCAACCACAATCTTTATATGAGGCTGCTGCAACGCTTACAGAATTTGAGTTGAAAAAGATTCTTATCGACAAAATGGATAAAAGTAAATCATATCTGGCAGCTCCTGAACACATAGAATGCTATGAAGGATTGATAAAATCTTATGATCTCGACAAGACTCTCTTCTCCACTTATGGTAAAGTGTATTCTCTAAAGAGAAGCCGAAAAGACAAAGATAAAGATGAAGACCCTTCCATTGGATCAGATCGAGGGTTGAAGAAAAGAAAGACTAGCAAGGATGTAGAACCAACAAAAGGTCCAAAAGCTAAAGAATCACAGTTTGGCTCATCCAAAGGCAACAAGTCTCAATCAAAATCTTCTGGAAAGTATGTTCAGTCAGAGGAACCAGAGTTTGAGGTTGCAGATTCGGATATGCCACAAGATCAAGAGGAGAACCTAGGTAATGATGATGAAGAACCTAAATAAAAGGTTGCATCTAAACATGACTGTTTCACCAAACCTATACAACCTCAAGATCCCACTGATCCTGATTAGAATGTTGGCAAGACTTCACAACAAGGACCGACTCAAAGTTGGTTAATGACTCTTGCATCTTCTGCTGATAAACTGTCAAAGACCTTTGATGAATTAATGAGCACACCTATAGACTTCTCTACATACATCATGAACGGTCTGAAGATCTCCAATCTGACTCAAGAAACCCTGTTAGGGCCAGCATTCAAACTTCTCAAAGGCACACGTTCTAATTATGTTGAGTTAGAATATGACTTTGAAGAATGTTACAAGGCTCTATCAGAGAAACTTGATTGGGAAAATCCATTTGATCTTACCAAACCCCTTCCTTTAGTTATGAGTGGAAATCATCAAAAAGTACCAGTTGACTACTTCTTCAACAATGATCTCAAGTATCTGCAAGGAGGAGTTTCGACAATGACCTACACGACTTCTATTACAAAGACAAAGGCTGCTTAATATGATCTTCCAGGCACTGAAGACATGGTTCCAAATATATAGGTTCCTGTAAAAGTTGCATATGATAAACATGCATTATAGGGAATCTCACATTGGAGAGAATAACGTAAGACCTTCTATGGATATGCACGGGGCTTGGAATTAAGACATGATGTATACTCTACAAAATGTATTCAGGCAGTAACTCAGGTCGAGGTAATAAGGAAACATGGGTATGGGTATCTGAAAGAGATTGTAGTAAGAAGAG
>BQNB010007391.1:57953-93682 GCA_026074375.1 Tanacetum coccineum | reverse complement strand
ACGCCGTCTCCACGGTCTGTATGGTTTTTCTTCATCGACTTTGGTGTAGAGTTGTAATCTCGTCCGTTTCTCCCCAATATGAGCCCAAGTCACGTGTATTTTCTCCAAATGCCATCCAAGTGCTAAAAATACAAATACAAAAAGAAACGATTAAGCACATATTTTGAGCATATTTGCATGATTTGGGGGGTTAAATGATCCCGAAAAAGTGTATAAAATAACAACTCATCAAATACCCCTACACTTGGGATTTGCTTGTCCTCAAGTAAATGAGCTTTTCTACCTAGTTCATAGCAGTATTGGGGCCATTTAAGTTACTCAATAAAGATAATTCATGGTACAAACAATTAGACCTCTGAGAAATGTGGTTAATTGGACTGCTATGCTTTGTGGGTACTTGAGATATAGGTTTGAGGATGAGGCATTGAGGTTGTTTTTAGGGTTTTTGGAGAGTGGGATAATGGCAAATGCTAAGATGTTGGTGTGTTTGATAGGATGCGTGAACGTGATGTTTTTTGTTGGACTACGGTGATTACGACTTGTTCTCAAAATAAGCAAAGTGAAGATGCGTTTCATACTTTTGATTATGCTAGACATTTTTTATCGTGTTGTAGTAGGATGTTGGGACATGATTATAAGTCGAAGAGAGGGTATATTGGTCTTAAATATTATGGTAGGATAGTTAGTATTAAGATTTTGCCTGTTGGTATCCATATGGTTCAGATTGAATCTGTTAAATCGATTGCTCAAACAGCTAAAAAGGTTGAAGAGTTAAAGAAAATATGTCAAGGGAAAACTGTGATATTGGGAGTTGATGATATAGATGTGTTTAAAGGTATTAGCTTAAAGTTTTTAGCAATGGAGCAGCTTTTGGAGGACTGTCCAAACTTAAGGGGGTCAGTGGTTTTGGTACATATTATGAATCCAACGCGAAGTAGGGGTCAAAATATTCAGGAAGTTAAAAATGAGAGGCAAAAGGTGGCTAATGAGGTTAATGAGCGATTCAGTCAAGATAGTTATGAGCCAATTGTGTTTGTGAACGGTCTAGTTTTGACACAAGATAAAGTTGCGTACTATGCAATATCTGAATGCGTTATGGTGAATGCAGTTCGTGATGGTATGAATTTAGTGCCTTATAAGCAAGGTTTCAAAAATCGTGAATGGTTAGCCGGGCGGTCGACCACCTTGTAGCTTGTAATCGGTCAAGGAGGGATTAATCGACGATTAATCAAATTGGCATTTTTGGCAAAATTTGGGTATTTTCGGCAAGTTTTGTGTAATTCTGTCGAGTTTTAGATATTATTGGCAAGTTTTTTTCTAAAAACAACTTGTAATAGATTTAAACAGTTAATATAAGTGATCAAAACAAGTTTACGGTGAGTTTTAGGTACTTCTGGCAAGATTAGAAGGTTTTCGGCAAGTTTGACCACCGTTGATCGCCGTTAACCACGGTTGACCTATTTGTTTGACCCTGTTACATTAATCGGCAAGGTTGGTGGCCTTGTAGCGTCTAATCGGCGATTAATCGGCATTGTAGACCTTGTTTTGCAACACTGCTTATAAGTACATTGTTTCAAGACAAAGTAGTCCCGAGTTAGACAAAGCATTAGCTGTTGGTGAATCTAAAGATAGAAAGAGTGTGATTATAGTGTTGGAATTTATAGGTTGTTCGCCTTTTTTAAGTGGGACCATCAGGGTTAACCCCTGGAATATTGAGTCTGTTACAGAGGCCATGAGATCAGCCATCATGATGCCTGATAATGAGAAGAAATTGCGTAATGAAAAGCATTATAATTATGTTAGTTCTCATTATGTTGCGTATTTAGTGATTTTGTTTATGATTTTGCGAAAAATATTTGAATGATAGAGCGAAAAGATGATTTTTGTGATTTGTGTTTTTGATTTTGTGAATAATATGTAATTCGTAGAGGCGAAGATAAGAAAAAGAGAATGAGATGTTTGATTTTTTAACTTTTGTAATATTTTATTGAAAAAAAGCTGATGACAGACGCAAAAAGACCAAAATACCTCTCATTTTTAGATTTAACAAAAAAACCTAATAGCCATTTAAAATAGGGATTGTGTTGGTTATTAGTTTCAAAATTAATGAGCACTGGCCTAATTAAAATCGAATAAAGACGGAGAGTGTTATTTGAGGTAAACCACACGAACAAATCATAATAATTTTTTCCTATTATAATAATGCTATCTAACAATACAACCTTTATGCATGAATTAAGCTTATTGTACTATGTGTACAGTATGGAAAGTATATAGTTGGAACCCATGACTTATCTATACTACTATATAAAGCATTTATAATGTGGGACCCATTAAAAATTAAGATAAGGAGGTGCAATCTTGACCATCCATCTCATCTATACTACTATATAAAGCATTTATAATGTGGGACCCATTAAAAATTAAGATAAGGAGGTGCAATCTTGACCATCCATCTCATTTTTGGGAATCACAATCAAAAGTGACATTGTCGACATTTTAATTAAAAAATCACCCTTATTTTCAAATTAAATAGTCTTTTTTAGACAGGGAGTATAATTTTATTAGATCTAATTCGCGCATATATTTTAAAATTATGTGCTCTTTAGATTCAACATAGACATTTTGTTATAATTATTATATTTTTTTGAACATTTATTTTTACATTTATTTAAGTGGTTTATTTTATGTGATTATATTTTTTACAACTTAACCTTAATTAAATATAAACTTGTTACGTTAAAAACTATATACTTCTAAGAAGTGGTGTTGTCTCTTATACAATCGAGGAATGGATAGTTAATATTTTGTTGCGAGGAGCGCAAGCTATCGGGAAACCCAAACGAAACACGATACAACGAACACAAACATTTAAAGTGTTGTGAAAGCGAAATTACAAAGCGGGTATAGAAATTGTTTAAAAAGTGTGAGTTAATTCAAATTTCCATTACCTTCGCCCGCTATGCGCGGGGTAACCGAACTACGTTTAACCAAGAATTCTCTTATAAAAATCACTTTTCATAAGACAAAAGAGGTAATTTTAAGCATACACCCCTTTAAAAATTTCTTCTGTTTTTGATAGTCTTTGAAACATGGAAGAGAAGAAAAGGATGGGAATGTCAACGCCGCGACGAATAGAGGCCTCGGAGTAGCAAATGCCCTTGCAAGGGCGCGTTGGCCCGGCGTTGCCCCGCGGCGTTACGAGACACCCGCTAAAGCGGGCGTTTCCCATCGGCGTTCGTGGTCGCGTTGGCGCGGCCAACGCCGCGTTGGGGTTATTTTAAAAAAAAAAAATTATTAGACCGTAGCCCCTAGAACGGCTATATACTAGTTTTAATTTTCTCTCCCTTATTTTTAAAAAGTTACCAAACACCCCCTAACGGCTAGTTTGTAATAAAAAAAAAAACAAATTACAAAACACCCCTAAACGACTATATTTTGTAAAAAAAAACAAATATTGTCATTTTACCTTACGCCCCCTTCACACACCTCATTATAAAATACTTCAATACCTCTAATATTATTTTTCTCAGAAAAAAAAAAACAAACATATACAACAAAAAACACTACTAACTCTTTCACAAAAATGAATCCAAAATCGAACCGATTTTGATATCGATGAGGAAACCTACGCATTCTATTACAAAAAGCTGTCGAGTATCACGAATGGCTTATACAACGAAGAGAGCTTCAACCACGATTGTGACGCCGTACACCGAAATCTTCCCGTGACCGTGAAGAGGGCCGAAAGACGACCCTACTGCGTTATTAATTTGATGATCATGTGAAAGTATACCGCTATAGCTAAATTCGGAGAAGAATTCGTATTGAGCCGGAAACTTTTTTCTGAAAAAATTGTCAATGGCATTCAAGTTAAACGGCCGAATTCCTCTCCCACAACATTTTTCATTTTCTTCAGATCTCGACTTGATTGTACGGGACGAATGAGTATTGTGCTCTTATGAAGTTGCACGAGCTGCCATAGATATTGGGAGCAAACGCCCAATGACATACGGCAGCACACCCAACGCGTTTGATGAATATTTGCAGAAAGAGTGAGCATACTGCAACGAGAATGGCGTCTATTTTGCTTTAATATGTGGCAATCAAAGAATTGTAAACTGCCGAAGTATTTAAGAAAGCCGAGACACTGTGAAGACGTTGTAAAAATACAACAACGAGCATAACAATGTTCATAGAGTTTTCCGGGAATGGAGCTTGGAAGATATTGATTTATGCACTGGGAATAGGAAAAATTGGTCCAGTGTCATGCAAAGTCAATAACGTAGGGGTGATAAAAAATACCCTACAATAATGCTTGAATGCTGTATCCTTCGCAAGATCCTGTGGATTTGGCATGCGTTTTATGGGATGGCGGGTGCGAATAACGATATTAATGTTTTAGATAATTCTCCGTTATTCGACGACCTATTAGATGACTTAGCCCCTGTGGTTCCGTATGTGAAAACGTAAGTTCAGTATCCGTTAATGGGTATTACTTGGCTGATGGAAATTTAACCCGAGAGGGGCAATGTTTCGTCAATCATTCACGGTTGCAACTGATCCGAAGCATACGTACTTTAAACAGCGTCAAGAAAGTGCACGAAAAGATGTCGAACGTGCTTTCGGTGTTCTCCAAGGACGTTGGGGACTTATTCAACAACCGGCCCGTGCATACGAAGTCAACACATTACGTAGAATCATGTATGCTGGTATCATAATGCATAACATGATTTTAGAAGATCAAAAATGATGTCGGTATGTTGATGGAAAACATTGTATTCTAGATCCTGCAAAGGTCCACTGCAAACAGTGTGGATCGATCCGATGCAAAACCAAACGCGTAAAAAGCAAAAGAAATTAAGAGACAAAGATACGCATATTAGTCTCCAACAAAACCTTATGAACCATAAGTTGGCGCGAAGTTAAAGAAGCTATCGAAAGCAGATATCGAATTCGGGGGCGTATTTTTTTTATTTTTTTTATTTCGGTATTTTTTTTAATGTGTGTTTTTTTTAGTATTGTAATGTGTATTTGAATTTTATGAATGAAATGGTTAGTTTGTTAAAAGAATGAAATAATTGTTTAGGGGGTTTTATGAAAATAAAGAGGTGAGTGGTGTTATTTGGTGTTATGATTAGGGGAGTGATGTTGGTGTTGGTGTTATGCTGATGTGGCGCTGACGTGGCAGCAAAAACTTGGTGTTGCCAAGTTATGATACCTGATGCTCTTAGAATTATTTCTTATTACTAATCTAGGCTTGACATATATACTCCCCCAAAATTTAGTATAAAATAAATTAATTATAGCCACTCATTTTTCATCAAAAATAATAAAAACCCACTTTCCACTTCTTTTTTCAAAATTAAATATCTTGCAAACGGTAAATCGTCAAACAACAAAAAATACACCATCACGACGAGTATTTTTTATCTTTCAGCAGACATCCACTTCGATATACTTTCGAATAACTTTTTTTTCGATTTTTTTTTCAGTCACGTCTGAAAAAATCACATGTGATTTGTATCACAATCACATGTGATTTCATAAAATCACATGTGATTGTGATACAAATCACATATGATTATTTCCAGACGTAACAAAAAAAAACGAAAAAAATTTTGTCGAAAGTATATAGAAGTGTCTCTCTATAGAAAGATGATTTAATTCTCGTCGCGATGGTATGTTTTGTTTGGTATGTTTTGTTTTGCGTAACGATTAACGGTTTGTGAGATATTTAATTTTTAAAAAAGAATTATTTTGATGGAAAAATGAGTGACTATGATTGGTTCATTGGGTTTATGCTAAACTTTGGGTCTATGTTGAACTTTTGCCTATACTCCTATATGTTTTGTTATTAAAAAAGAAGAAATACCATAAATCCATATTAAAGCTCATTTGCTAAAAGATAGTAAATCAAATCGTGTGAATTCATATTATTTTTGTAGGCGTTACCAAACATTGATTTGGAGGAGGTAAAATTGGCATAATGGGATTGACTTACCAAGTCTTTTTTTGGGTAAAAAGGTTTATCCCGGTAAAATATATTAATCACAAAAAGTTAAATATACTTGAATGTGACTGAAATATCACATTAACTTCAAGCAAACGCTTGAACCACTACTACTGCTTGTGACTTACCAAGTCGTTCATGATAAAGAGAAACTATCTCTAAAATTACATTTAACATAAAGACATTTCTCAATATACATGTTTCTAAACATGTAAGGATCGTGGGATTTTCACGAGATGTAATTATTTATTTCATTTTATGCTCTTGAGATTTCTAACTTGAAATTAATATACGGAACCATGAATGCTTATTTTTCTAATGACTCTGACCGATGATTGGAACTATTTATTTATATGAAACTTCTAATATGAAGTTTGAAGCTCTCTTTTTAATTGATATATTGTATGTTTAGAATTGTAACTTAAGTTCTTGACTTTTATTTTTTAAAGGAGAGAAAGGTTGAAAAGAAGTTATATTAAAAAACTTGAAAAGTTATATTAAGAAACTTTTAATAAATACTATTACTCAAATGGCCTAATATAATATACAACTTATATATAAGTCATTAATTATCTCTTCTTTTCTCTCTTAACACGGTAACATGATATAAAAAGTTAAATTTCATTCATCTACTTTTGTTTTCCGCCCAGACTCCTCTTTTTTTCTTTCATTTCAAAAACTCACATAATGAAATTTTTACCTTTTGGTGATTATTAAGGTTTAGTTAACTAAAAGTCTCATTTATTAGTGACCATGTGTGTCCCTTTGATGAAGATGATGGCGATGGCGTTACCTCATTGTGTGTGCGTTTATAATTGTACGATCCTAATATGAGACAATAGTTGATTTTAGCTACGATCAATTGTGGAACTAATGTTAGCTACCTAATCCACGCAGCAAAGCGCGGTAACTACTATCCTCATTTACTTCAACAACAACATATCACCAAGTTGCAATTTTCATCAACTAGTTCAAAGTATCACATTATCTAAAACTAACTCTCCCACACATGTGAAATACATATACTCGAAAGTAAATTTAATTTTCCTATCAATAAAGAATGAAATTAAACAAAATCAGATAAAGTATCACACACATGCTACCAGCAGAATGGAAACAGGTTCATTTTACAATGTTTTATACATAAAAACGGCCTTGCTTTGTATTTGATTATCTTTTTATGATGTAAGTCATGAAACTGCTACTTTTTGATACATAAGACCTCTCTCCGCAACACGTGTATACCTGGGCTGCTCTTCTGTTTAACAACTCAGATGTTAAAAAAACATACCTGGTTGATATTGCAATTAAGTAATCATCTGCACAACTGCACCATGTCGATGGAATTATTAGCTGGTGCATATTACCTCCAACAATCTTATGATCAAGTCTCTCAGGTAAGTTTTCTCCTTACAAGTCCTTTAAAAAAGTCAAAACTGTAGAAAATACAATATGCATTATAAATTAGATTAAGCAAGGTAAATGATCACAATACTTTTGCAAACTCTACAATATGGTCCCTAAATCCTAAGGCACAAAAACTCATCGCTATTTTGAGGGTTGGGACTTGCGAGTGGATGTTCATGTACACGATTTTTTCTTAATATTGGGTTAAAATTCTCATTAGTTTAAAATTCATATACATCACATGGTAAACTCTTAAAGATTCATGGTCAACCAACTCTCTAGCATCATATCAAAGGCAGTATCTTCTTGAATTAATGCTAGCCTAGATGATAGGAACCACCGAAGGTACTAAAGAAACAAGAACAACAACTACTAATTCATCAGCTAACATATTTCTGAAAAGTCAAAAACTAAGTGATAGGGGCTTTGTGAAATCTTCTAAGATGTTAATAGGTAAAAGAATTGGAGTTGGTTGAATATATTTCCCGAAATAACTTAATCCTTTTTTGCTAAGACCCGCATAGAAATATGCCACTGACGTGAGCTGGATCTGTTACATAAAGAAACAATTATTCTACAAGAACAATATGGTCATACTTAGTTATTCTTATTCATTCTACGTTTTCTCACAAATATTTTTGCTTTACAATCCCGCTTAAGACGGCGAAAATAGCACCTCAATAGCCTTGGCATCAGAGTTGGCGTGGTTTCAATAAGTTATTTTTCAATTTTATTTACTTCTTGCTTTGTAAATGGTCAAATTGAGTAAAAGTTCTCTACTTTCAATTTTATTTACCGTTGCTATTGGTCAATAAAGTGGCCCGTCTAGCATATCAAATAAGAATAGGGACCCGTGTTGTGTTTAAACTTAAGCAGCACATAAATTGGTAAAAACTGAAAGAAGAGATATAATAAGAGTCAACTTCTGTTTAATGGATCTTCTTTGTTTTCAAGTGCAAAAGGTTGTCATTTTTGTTCTTCAACTAAATTGCAACCATTTGACAATACAAAGTCATGATTTGATACTCAGTCCAATGTGTACTCTTTTCTGTTATAGTCTATTTCCTAATATTGAATAGCAAGGAACTGAATGGTTAGTATAGTACCTATTACCATCTGGATGAAGCTCACACATCTCACCGTTATCAGCAATGGCAAGTAAATATCCAGAAGATGTTAACCCCTATAAATAAGAAGTGAAAATGTCACAACTCAGTGTAGCATCTCCCAACTGCATGAACATATGACTAAAAAATACGACTAAACTGGAGCACGCTTCATCTAAGTATCTCACCATTGCAATGTTATGCATGCTCCTAGGAAAATATCTGTGATACATTAAGTGTGTTTGGGATTGCTGATTTATTTTGATTGCGCTTTCGTTTGATATAGGTACTTATAAGCTGCTTAAATATGAGTACTTCTAGAAATGGTGTTTGACATTGCTTATTGTGTTAAAAATGCAAGAAAATTCGAAAAAATAATAATAATCTGTTGAAAATGTTCAATTAAATTTATTTGCTTCTAATTTTGATATGCTGTAAAAAGGTAATTTTAATTGTAGCAAAAATACAAACTTTGAAATAAGCAGCTCTCGATCATCAAAATCTGCTTATATAATTAAAATAAGCAGATACGAAATAGCAGTTTTGATAGCACAAAACTGCTTTAGCTTAAATTTAAGCAGATAAGCAGAAAAAGTAAGCAATCCCAAGCACCCCCTAAACCTGCACCACTGGATCACAATTATAGATGTAACCAGTTAATGCAAAATCGAATCTAGTCAATAAGATTTCTTGATTATCTAATCAACAAGCATATTCACAAAATACATATGTGGCTCACCTGAACGGTAACGACATTTTCTATCAGAAAATCTTCACCTTCACTTTTGTCTTGAACAACAATCCTCTGCCCACTGCACATATTAAGACTAATGATGAAATCCAAATAAATTGATAGTGGTGTATAATAACAGATCCAGGTCATAAATTCTATTAGGGAACAAACTTCGGCAAGATGTTATAAAACAGGTATTTCGTTTCTTCTTTTCTCCCCTACTGTAGACATACAGACAGATCTAATAA
Source organism: Tanacetum coccineum (assembly GCA_026074375.1). Lineage (NCBI taxonomy): Eukaryota > Viridiplantae > Streptophyta > Magnoliopsida > Asterales > Asteraceae > Tanacetum > Tanacetum coccineum. The sequence continues at coordinate 84,175 of BQNB010007391.1, read as the reverse complement.
ATATTAAAATGTTCACCTTTCAGAACGTCTGACAATCAGCATTTAGCTGATCATAATGCGTAGAACAGTATAGATTAAAACCCCAAGTTTTAATAAAATGGTTCTTAGAACCCTATAAAAACAAATTGCTTTAATGTCTTATGTTGCCAAAATGTAACAAAATCGCCCATTTTGTTGGACTACATCTACAATCTTACCTATGTAGCCATGTCTTGTAATACAAGTCCTCAAGTGGTCGAAAGCCTGCATTTCAAGTAAGAGAAACCTTGAATTACATTTTCTACTTTATGTTATATGCAGAATAACCCAACTTTACACCCTAAAAAACTGAATCCACTAGATTAACTGTGATGTGGTAATGTGGTAACTCACATTTTGTACCTTCATTGCTAAAGACTAGGAAGCATAGTTTCAATATGCGATAATGAATGCTAACTTTTTAGTGCAAGACTTCCATTAATTACCAATTGTTAGTTGATAACCAATTCTTTGCAAAGCAAATAGAAAAGTGTGTTAAAGTTTAAACGATAATAAGAATTCAGTAACTGAATATCAACAAAGTCCTAAGAAGTTTCTTGACATAACATGAATGATATCATAATTAAAATTTAAAAAGGAAAACAAAATATGTAGAAATGAAAAGTATGTAGTTAGAGAGAAAGAATAAGTTTTTATTAGAAAGTATACATGGGAGGACTTAAGACCGCAATCGAGCCATGTTGAACTTTCATTGCTAAAGACTAGGAAGCATAGTTTCAATATGCGATAATGATTGCTAACTTTTTGGTGCAAGACTTCCATTAATTACCAAATTGTAAGTTGATGACCAATTCTTCGCAAAGCAAATGGAAAAGCGTGTTAAAGTTTAAACGATAATAAGAAGTCAGTATGTGAATATCAACAAAGTCCTAAGAAGTTTCTTGACATAACATGAATGATTTCATAATTAAAATTTAGAAAAGGAAAACAAAATATGTAGAAATGACAAGTTTGTATTTAGGCAGAAAGAGTGAACAGAAAGTATACATTGGACGACTTAAGAACGCAACCGAGCCATGCGACACAAACTGAATAACCAAACCCAAGTCATGCACACCCATGTAGCACTCACACCCAGTACACCATACGAGGATACAACAAGGGAAGGCATAATTTGACACTTTAAAGTGCTCCTTACATTATCGAAATTACTACTCACCTTGATTCATCAAAATACTGAAGAGATGCTCGAATTTGTTAAAAAAGGCTGATGTAATGTTTTCTCTCCGTAGTTGGAAATCATAAGTCAGCTTCCGGAGCGCAGCATTCAAGGATGTTGTTGGCTTATCATTATCAACATTCAATCCTACTCCTGCAATTGGAATAAGAAATAGAGATCAAATTTTTTAACCAGAATCCATCCAGATATAATATGGTGCCTTTCTCTGAAGCAAGAAAAAGTTCAGGCATTGATTGCAAAGCAGAAGAGAAAAGCATTTGGTGGAGTGAGATGTTTACCGGCACTAATATTAAACTTCTTAGATCTATATGTTGATGTACACAGAATTCCTCCCACTTTAAGGCCATCTAAATAAAGATCATTTGGCCACTTTATTCTAACATCCAAAGGAGGGATGCCCTGAAATTAATATTACAAAACAAACGTCAATATTACAAAACAAACGTCAATATTACAAATCAGCAGCAAGCATAAACAATTAAACACCAATGAATGAGTAGATTCCTTAATATCTATCATGTGAGCGACGAATGTAGCAGAATCATGGTTGTAATATAAAGATAAGTCTTAGTATGATATATATCAACAGTGGTTTTATCCTGGTTTGATCTTTCAAAATTAACATGTCATAAATTCCACTGATACTCCTCGTTGTATTTTGGTGAAGGATAGAATCAACGACAATAAGTTTACAGATCCAAATATAATAAAGTTATTTACAAGACTTGAAGGCAATAGCTCATAGCCATAAAAACATACGGACAACTGAGGACAGGCCTGGATGAATAAAATGGCAAACTTATACCTCAATCTGCGCTCTGCACCACCTCTTTGCAGCAGCTGCTGAAATCTGAATATTCATCTCCCAATGGCAATCTGAAATAGGTGGTGTTTATAGAGAAGGGTAGCAAGTAAAGGGTGCACTCATGGTGTGAAGGTAATGAGTTGCGTTCAATAGTCTAAACAAAACCCAACTTCTATGAATAAAGACATTGGGAAAAATATAGGTCAAAAGAAAAGTTAAGGTAGCAGATCAAAGGTTTTGCTCAAGCTAATCACAGTCAGAGCATAAATTCATATGAAATAACTTTATGTTTCTGATCAATGCAATACATATGATCTACTGCAAGAAATCAAATCGAAAAGGCTGATTGTTTGAGTTGAAACATACGTATCCTAGCAAATAGATAAATTAGATGGACAAAGGACGACATAGGTTATTATATAGACTAATGTAATATTAACCTTTGAGATGAGGAAAACGATGGTACTGCTACTTCTATGAAGATTAATGTGGATGAGAGTGATCTTAAACGTACAGAAACCTAGATGCATGGAGGAACAAGCACCAAAACAGCCCAAACTAACCATGTTTAGCATAGTATCATGGAACATTATGGGTCTTTATGAAATCCCTGAAACGTATCCAAACATGTGATGAGGTGTTTGATATATTCGAGATGTGCCTCAAATATTACAAAGTTGTGGGGTAGGATCCAAATATATTAATGCGCAAATGGTCGATCAAAATAATCAACTGGTGGGTTGCATTTTGGATCATATTAATGCCAATAAAGGGTGACTAGTGTTCTTTCATTTATGGACAAACTTATGCTTAAAGAAAAAAGATTGTTAGGAAGCTTCAAAAGTTGATAGAAGGTTAATATGAAATCAATCATGTGTACTAGACTTTAATGTAGATCCGGATCCAATGAATAGCTTAACACGTTCTCAATGATTACAACGGGCATATATGATTTAGGTGAGTGTGTTCAAGACATTGAAGTTTATTAATGTTTCAATGTCTTCGACGCATACATTAAAATTGTTCTGTCATTTATTCAAAGAACTCCTATGATAGAAACCAAATTGATAACAGTAAACTGAAACAAATAACAACCGTATTCGGATGCTTGTAGATAAATTGATAAACAAAAGTAATCCTAACAAGAAGAAAATAAAACAAGAAATCTCAATGCCTAAAACCCTAAGGTAATCCCCTGATATATAGGTGCAGATTACTTCTTCCCCAATCTAAACCAAAAATAACATACTTAACCATTAACTAATAGTTAATGGCAATTAGCCCCCTCGACTCTTACACTTATAACTTGGCTCCAACGATTCATATCATCACCCCTGCCCTGAAAAACCACCTTGTCCTCAAGGTGGAGCGTGTTCCTCGTCATACCCCCCTTCTTTCTCCTCCTCCTCATCATCCACGAGAAGAACCTCAGGTGCTTTCTCTGGACGGACCGAACTTCCCATCACATCGATAGCAAAGCCCTTTAGCTCTCTTATCTGCGAACTCCGAGTCTATCATGCGTTTAAACGGAGCCCCCCCCAGCCACGGCGGGAGGCCGAGAGCTATCACCACCGGTTCGGTTGGGGTTACCCTCTTACTTGTTTCATTAATGATTAATGCTAATTCCATGGCTTGACTCAATCCCGTGGGTTTCTGAGTTCGCACCGCCGTGCGTAGCTCCTGTTTTAACCCCTTTATGAAAATCCCCTCGAGTACCTCCTCTTGTAACTTTGGTAATTGTGCCGCCATCTTCTCAAACATAGTGATATAGTCCCGAGCGGTCCCGCTCTGGCTAATGGCAAAAAATTGTTCGTGTAAGCTACCCGCTTGCGAGGATTGAAAACGAACTAGCATCCGCCGCTTTAAATCTTCCCAACTCCGGAACGGTTCCCTGTTGTCAGTCCATCGAAACCAAGACAGGGCTGGACACTCTAGGCACATCATCGCAGCCTTGAGTCTCTCCCCAGAGGTCACTAACCCTTGGATGTCAAAAAATCTCTCGGTCAGGTAAACCCATTCATATATGTCATCCCCGTAAAAAAGAGGCATCTTTAGTTTTCGCAATCGATAATCAGCCCCCGGCACCCACACTCGTTCGTTCCCGTGAACAAGTGGCGGTGGTATTGTTTGATTTGGCCCCGGATAAAACCTACCAATGTTTACCAATGAAACATCCGAGAAATTTTGGAACATCCTTTCGGTACTTACCACTAGCCTGCGGTTATGGCTACTGTGCTCCCCTGAAACAGCCCAAAAAATTCACCATTCGACCCATATGGAATCGGAAACCCCTGCGAGTCAAAGGGAGGCCAGAAAAAACTAGTGTACCCGGCGGAGGATGGTAGGGTCGGTCGAGGTTGTTGCAGCGGCTGGGTGATGGCAAAGGTTGGCGACAGCGATGTAGTGGTGGTATAGGGGTGTTGCAGTGGCATGGTGGCGTAGGATTGCAGTGGTTGGGTGTGGAGGGGCGGTGGTAGGGTGGAAAGCGGTGTGGTGGCCGGCAGCTCTAAGGTTTTGATAGCATTCATGATTTCAGCGAATTGTCAATCCGCTTCAACCTTGTTTTTCTCAATCGTTTCTTGCAACAAAGCCCGTTGTTCTGCTGCCTCTTAGTTGATTGCAGCCTGATCAATCTTGTACCGTTCCAGATTCGCCTCCAAATCGGTTACCTTCGTCATGATTGGTTTTTTTAATGTGGTATCTCGATGAACAGTAACTCCGGCGATGAATAGTGTCCTCGGATTAGTGGCTCTGATACCAATTTGATAGAAACCAAATTGATAACAGTAAATTGAAACAAACAACCACCGTATTCGGATGCTTGTAGATAAATTGATAAATAAAAGTAATCCTAACAAGAAGAAAATAAAACAAGAAATCTCAAAATGCCTAAAACCCTAAAGTAATCCCCCTGATATATAGGTGCAGATTACTTCTTCCCCAATCTAAACCAAAAATAACATACTTAACCATTAACTAATAGTTAATGGCAATTAGCCCCCTCGACTCTTACGCTTATAACTTGGCCCCACCGATTCATATCATCCTAACTTATGCCTTGGTTTCAAGACTACGTCAGAGTCTCACAGAACTCGATTCTCTATGCATTTTCAAAGCTTCAGTAACAACTTCCTTTCTCTAGTACTACATTTTTTGCATAAGCAGAGGAACAATAAACCATCAATGGCTATTTATCTGACCCACAACGTTTACCACTACATGATTAGTTTGGTCTATTATTTCCATATCAAGTAAATTCTAATCCGAACCCATTATTGGTTATTTATATGCACTTCACGGTATTTGACATATCTCCGATTCCCATACTTGAACAAATATACACAAAAGTATATTCATTGAACCATGCATCTCCCACGGAAAATTATAGACTAGAACCACTGTCACTAATCAGGTTGATAATTGCATGTTATGTTGAGGTTCATTAAGACCCTAAACGGTCCACAATTTTTGGTTATTTTGGTATTTGTTTTTCTATATACCTAGATTTGTTTACCTCCAATATCACTCTCTTACACATTAGTCTCAAAAAAGAATAGTTGTATAATCAGTTTAGTTTCAGACTCCATCTTCCACGTCGAAATCTTTATCGAAAAGATCAGTAGCACGTCGGTCTATATACATGTGTTCATTGGACAAGGTATTCCTTACTACCTTGGTAGATGTGTGTGTTTGAAGATAAACTATTAACCTCTTCCATGTGATTTTTCAATCCTTCTCTACTTCCATGTGTCCTCGTCTCTCAATATAACACGTCTATTAGCATTGCTCAGGCATTTTTGCATGAATATCTAGTCCGATATAGGATATCTGATATGAATCCATATTATATTCTCGTATTTATTAATAGATAAGTATTAATATTGGTTTATTAGGTGAGTCTTATTAGATAATGACTAGGAATGTAGTCTTGTTTAGAAATCTATAAATAAGGCATTAGGGATGTAACTTTCATTATGTTTAATGATAATTAATAGTTGATTTGCATAATCAATTGGAATGGTCGGTTTATCTCATTAATACAAACCATCGGGGTCAGATTATCCCATTAATATAATCTATTTATCTTATTCGTTCTTCTAATCTCTTTTATCGATCCGGTTCATATCAATATCATATAGGTTCATTAAGGCTGTTGCACACTACTCTCAAATTTCATAAAACGTATATATCGTTTACTTTATTCACCACTGTTAGTAAGCCTTGCCATATTACCATCAGTTTTATTTTGCCACTTGACACTAGCAGGTCCTTTTTCCCTAATTTCATATTTTCTCACCACGTGCAACACAATTACAATTCTTCCTAAATACACCAGCAATATTTTGTCCGTGATTCCAGCTTGGCATACTCGTGTCAACAGGCCACGGCATGTTTGTCTGGCTTGCAACTAATGTTGGCTACGAAATAATCCGTAGATTTTTACAATTAATTTGCGCATAAGCTACAGCGTACTGGTTGACAAGACAATATGACATGCACAAACCAGGTTAAAGTTGCACAGGATTCTACATATATGACTAAGGGATAATGTTTTCTTACTCAATATAGAAGATATTAGATATTAAAGATCTATAGGGGAGGGGCGGGTTGGGTAACACTTCTAAGCCATTATTTCAAAAACGTTTGTCAGTTATTGTCGACCCCCTAAAAAAGATTGTTCATTACAATGAACTTGATGAATAATTAATGTACCAAACATGATTGCAAACATTATATTATGATAGTAGTAATAATAATAATAATAATACAATTTGTTGCCATTGAAACTATATAGGTGATTATAAGCATTTATATACCTTATGTTAGTCCTCATTAATCTAAAGCCTTGTGATATATCTAGCAATGATGCCAATAAAGAACTACGTATATCAAACATCAAACTTAAAAAATAAAAAGCTTACATTTCTTAGAGAAAGGTCCTTAATTGCTTCTGTGACAGCAAGACACACAACATACTGCACAAGAGGCACCACACGACCATCTTCCATTTGTATTGTAAACGAAAAAAGAAGGCCACCCTTTGGAGACTCCCATACATTTTGTGAACGCCCTGTAACATTTATAACTCGTTGTATTAGCCTATATAGCCTTTACATACAGATCAATATCTAGCTCACATATGATCCAATGTTACATACCTCGTCCTTTAGACTGAACATCAGCAATGCACACCGAACCTATTGGAATCTCACTAAAGTTACTGCATAAAACAAAAAACTTTGAATACCTAAACTACCTCGCAAACAATATGAATCTCAAAAAGCTTTTGCACTTACAGAGAGACGACGTCCTGAGTCGAAGGCAATCTTGGAGACCAAAGAAGAAGTCTTCCAAAACAAGTAGTCGTTAGAGAAGTCATATAAGTGTGGGTATCAAACTCATCTTTTTCTGATTGCCTTTCCATCTCAGATTGCAAAAACGTCAACATTATTACATCGTCTGCAAGTTTTAGGGATGCATTTTCCTTTAAAGACTTGACTATTTCCTTGTCGCTTGCTGATTTTCCACTTAGTACCAATACACAAGGTAGTTGGGACTCCATTTTTGCTAGAAATAGTAGATTGCAATTAGTACTAAACCTGACAATACTTGTGAATTGGATTTTATGATCATCAATTTGTTGGCTGCTTAAGAAAGTACTAACTACTGGAGTAATATGTATAAACATAAGAGGGTATTGGAATAGAAATTTAACCAACTTAAAAACTTTCCGCAATTAACACCTACCTTTTTTTCTCATTTTTTTGGGGTGTTTGGATTTGTTTAAAATTGGAAAAGCTTAGGTTGGATTATGAGTTGGTATTTTAATTAGCCCTTAACGAATACAAATAAGTTTTGGTTAGAGAATATTATTATTACCTGATACTGCTGTTATTGACAAGGAGAATTCAAGTCAGAAATTCTTGTGTTGTTTCAACTTGCACTGCAGAGGTGGCGGTTTCTTTTGTGATCATTGAAATTAACGTTTCCGGTAGACAAACGTACGACCACTTCTCTAACGTCTAACCACATCTTCTTTTAAATTATAGATCAATAGCTTAATAACACGTGTAAACCTGGGTGTATTTTTAAAAAATGTTTGTAAGAAGTAAGATATATCTATACTATTATATAAAGCATTTAAGTTGTGGGGTCCATAAAAAATTAAGATAAGGAGGTGCAATCTTGACCATCCATTTCATTTTAAAAGAATACATCATAGAGTGACATGTGTCACCTTTTAATTAAAAAATCACCCTTATTTTTAAATTGAAATATCTTTTTATCTATTAATTTTTTTTATGATATAATTTCATCATATTTTTTAAAATTTCGTTCTCTATAATTCAACATCCATTTTGATATATTTTTATAAATTTTTAGATTTTTACATTTTTAGTGGGTTTATTTTATTTTGATTTAAATTTTTTACAACTTTAACCTTAATTCATTTGAAGAGAGTGTTTAATTGGTAAGAGACTGTGAGAGTCTTTTAAATGCGAGTATGGTGATGTTAATATGGTGTTGCGGGAAAGCTACGGGAAACCCAAACAAACACATACAACGGACAACACGTATACATTCGAAGTGTTGTGAAACGAATTCACTTAGCGGGTAGAGAATTGCGGGGAGAGTTAGGTCAAAAAAAATTATCACCGCTGCTATGCGCGGGTATCCAACTAGTATATAAGAAATAATCGAACTTAAACATGTTCCGTTAATATATGAAAGAAATAACCAGACAATACGTGAAGTATTCAATAAACATTTGAGTTTGTAATAATTATAAAAATAAACGGCATGTAGTTTGGTCTTCAACTTTGATTGTCTTGAATAGCAAATGATGTATGTGAGCGCTAATCAAGTTAACATCCAATGTCTATTCCGTGAACACCTAATGGTCGGTAAAACATGTGAGTAAAAGTAGATTGTGATGAATAATGGATTAGAATTTAAAATATGGTAAAAAAACAATTTAAATGTAAATTGTACATACTTCTTGAACATTGTTCATAGACATTGTAGTACTTCTTTGTAGACCACATTTGTAGTAGTTTTAGATATATTACCATCTTAATCACAAACTACAACCTTCAGACCTTTTTTGCTTTTCACTCTTGAAACGGCAACGTATAGTTGTCCATGTGTGAAAACATGACGTGCCATGTACAAACCAACTTTTGAAAGTGATTGACCCTGACTTTTGTTAATTGTCATTGCAAATGAAACTGATAGAAAACCGTTTTCTAACAATCGTAGCGGTAAACATTTATCGAATGGAGTAATTCTCAACCTCGGTATGATAACTTTCTATCTAATGTTTGATCCGTTATTGATTGCATTAATGAAAGTTCTTGTTAATTTAAGAACTTTAATATCTTGCAAATAGATATGCTTTTGTAACCATTTATAAGTTTACAATGTAAATACTTTGGTGCCAAATAAGTTCAAATTTGTTTTCTGTTTTAAAATCCAAGCCTTTGTGTGCCCGACTTTACTATAATTTTGTTTCATTAAAAAATTGACATAAATGAGTAATAATTAGATAAGTTGGTAATACGTTCAAAATCAAAATATGTCCTTATACAAATTTGTTATTTGTTTTTGAAAGACATGGGTCTTTTTGTGCCCAGACTTGGAAAGACTTGGTTTATAAAATAAAACCCAAATTTGAACATATGTAGTTTCAATACACTTGCCGAATGACCTTCACAAAATATTTAGATTGTATTATGGTTTTCTCGAACAATTTTTATTGTTACACTTATTAGCCTCTTCTAATGAACATTGGAAGTAGAATTAGTGTATATGACAACATTTTAGAATTCGTTGTTAACTGTTTAATATATGGATTATTATTATGTCGTTGAAGGATGAAAATAAACCTTGTCCGAATTAGATGTTAAACACTAATCACAAAACTCAATCATAGTAAAAAAATTATGTCATTTTGACATACAAAATAATGTGCAGTTTAGATAGTCAAATAAACTAACCACAAATTTAACTTTGGTCATATAGGTGTCTCGTAGCCCATTTAGATAAATGCTATTATAAGAGAGTACTTTACATTCTTAATTATCAAATGTTAAAAAAAATAAACAAAAATGATGTAGGCCGGTGGACTGGAAGCATTAAATTCAGACCCGTTTGTCAAAAGCAAAAGTATTCACGACTACAATGCACATGTGCAAGAAGTTGTCATTATGAAAAGCTTAACAAATCTGATCCGTTCCATAAGACGATGCATCAACTGGTTGGTTTATGGGCTGCAATAAGGTAATTGAAAAGAAGCAAGTGTAAGAAAGAAATAATCACTACAAATGATGTCAACTCCTGTCAAAACTTGTGAAAAATAAAAGGCTTGTGTTTCCTGAAAACAAATAGAAAGAAAAAGTTGCAAGAAATTGTTGGGTTTTACAATCTAATTAACCATATTAATTAACACGAGTACGCAGCGGAATAAAGATAACATGTAGAATACATTAATTAACAAGAATAGAAGAAGTATACCTTTTAGCACGAAACGATACACCGTTTAAAGGTAACCGTAAAAACCGTCTTCTATATAATCTTACCATCCATGTGAAAGGTTGCAAAATCACAAAAAAACATAATACATAAAACAAAGGCTTTAAAAAAGTTAGGCACTCATCTTTAATTTAAGCAACTATAGATGCATTTGGCACAACTCTAAATCGAAGAAACAAAACCAAGCTAAGAATGAGTTTCCAGTTTTATAGTTGAATTCATTTTTTTCATTTTGTGTCAAAATTGCAAGAAAACCAAACTAAGAATCATCTTAGACAGTGATATTTTTCTATATGTACTATAAAAGCATGTAGTAGAACTCTTGTTTCACTGATAAATTGTTTGATTTCTTCCTTTGATGTGCACCGTTATTTTTGAAAGTTACTCTTCTATGTTTTTCTGCAACACTAAATGTAAAGAGATAGTATCAGCGCACTCGTCAGTTACTTGAATGACAAAAATTTACAACTCATTGGTTACTAATTAAACTCATTAGCAGGTTGATGCTTCAAGCCCTCCTTTTTATATTTTTTAGACATGTATAATGTTGCCTTGTGTAAATATTATTGTACTACAATAAGACTAATAGCTTAGCCAAATTATTCCACATACCTTCTATCTTCTTATCATCCCATTTATGTAACCGCGTTTCCATTCCACCACTTGTACCACCGGTCGTGGTACCATCCTCTGTCAATAAGATTCTGTCAACAGTCACAACCTTGGGAGGATCCGTCGTACTTCAAGGTTACGTATTATTAAGGGAAGAAATGCTCGAACCGCAAATACTTCCCTTTCCAGCAACTTCGGAAAAGATTATTATTATGTTTTTATTTTTCTTCACTTTTAGTGGGATGGGGGGGGGTGGCCTAGATTGACTGTAAACATTTTTATAAATTTCCGTCAACAGTCACAGCCTTGGTAGGATCCGTCGTACTTCAAGGTTACGTATTATTAAGGGAAGAAAAGCTCGAACCGCAAATACTTCCCTTTCCAGCAACTTCGGAAAGATATATTATGGTTTATATTTTCTTCACTTTCTTCTATTCAACCTATATAATACCCCAAGTATCAAGAAAGTTTCAGTACCATGAGTAGAAGGAATGTCAGATCCACACAAAAATTGGATTCCAAGTATTAGAAAATAATGATAATAGTAATATTTTTTAGTTCTTTAGCTGGAAAAATATATATACTGATAACAAAAGGTTTTAGCAAAACAACCTATAACAGACATTGACCTTGATACGACCCCAAACCCAGAAACATTGTTTGTCCGTTGTGAATATATATGACATTTATCAGGTAATTTATAACGATGTAAGAGTTTGTATGTAGTAAAAATAACTATTGACCATCTTTCAACCCATTTGAACCGTTTCAATTTTAGCCAAGTTAATATTTACCCATTTCTGGCAAGATGAGGTTGTAATTATCAAGTTGCACAACAGAAATATATTTACCTACTTACAACACATTCATTAGTTGGCATCTCTTTAAATCTGCAATAAAAACATGTATTATATATGCAAATTATCCTACGAACTAAAATTATTCCAGGTTGAAAAACATATTCGACATTACCACATATATCGTAAAATCATCTCCATGTGATATTTTTTGGGGCTAATAATGGTTGATTACACCGCATGGGACGGCTCCCCGTAGCTTGCATTACAACGCACATCAAAAAGGAAGCTACTCAAAAAAGGGTTATGTTTCGCATTTAGGTGGGTTTGTTTTTTTAAGTAATACATCTTAACAGCATCTTAATCTGAATCTTTTAGTCGCGGTCAGACATTTTAGGTCATTACAGAATGTTTGTTTCTTTTCATGTCATTTAGATACAGTTAAGATACAAACACAGTTAGAGCGTTTGTTTTTTCTGGCATTATGAGACAGTACGACACAAAGATCTAATAAATCTTATCTGGACTAGATGTGAAGAGGGTGTCTTAACACCTCTTAATGTCTTTTTTTTCTCTTCTTTTTTGTTTATTTTCTACTTTACTTTTATTTTTTTATTTTATTTCTTGATTTTTTTTTCTTATTTCACTTTTATCTTTTGTATTAAAAGTATTAAATAGAATGATTGCCTATGTTTTGTTATATAAATGAATGTATAAGATGATATGTGTCAATTCTATATTTTGTTCAAATTAAACGGCAACAATTTCGGAGTCATACATCTTAATTCTAACGTGACTCATTTAGTTAATCGTTTTAAAAGTTCAATTTAAACTCTAATATGTTTATTTTTGTCGAATAAACATGAGATTGCATGTTTTTTAAATACTTTAACTTTAAATTGATTATATTATAAAATTTGTTTTTTATTTAATAAAAAATATTTTTTTGTTAATGCAATCATTTTATATTTAAATTTTAAAAACAATTGTTTAACATATCTATACATTTTTACCAAAACAAACAGTTTTATTTCATTCAGATTCAGACTTCTCGACCACTTATTCAGATTAAGATGGGAATCAGATTCAGACTTTTCTACCGAATATTCAGATTCAGATGTGCGAATCAGATTCAGATTCAGAGCCTCTTAATAAACAAACAGCACCTTAGTGATAAAAAACCTACTTCATTATTTTAATAGAAAGTTTAAGTTTAGTGACATTACTTTTCGTATGTGTCCATAAGTATTGTGGTAAATGAAACATATTTACATAAATTATAGCCTAAAAATAAGAAAAGGTACACTTTTTATAAACTTTGGACAACAACCCTATCGTCTTTTATTCTCCTAAGTAACACTAAACAGTAACACCAAACAACCCGTATAAGGAATTATTCTAATAAGTAATACCAAACAGCCCTTTATCAACCCTTATCAGTAGTTTTAATAAGAACTCCTAAACAGCCTGTAAATTCTTATTTGAATAAGAAAGTGCAAACAACCCCTTTATAATGTATCCCAAACAGCCCTTAAAGTTGGTTAATCCAATGAGCAATCCCAAACAACCCCTATGATCACTAACCGTGTGGTTAACTTAACCTTTAGTTCATCCTTCCGTTAAAATAACGCATTATATAACAACTCAAGGATAAGCTTACATTTATTGTGTGAACATAATTTGTTACAATTAACATAAAACCACATATAACAGCGAGCGAATACATGGACATAGAATATTGGGAGATTGGATAATGGGTTTGAAACTTGTATCTATATAAGCTATTTTATACGCTTTTTAAAAATCTTAGTAAGCTAAATGTTCATAACTCCAATGAAAACACTATATGTGTGAAGTTCAGCTTTCTGTAGAGTAATAATGCTTTTCACCTATCCTTGTTTGTTTTAGTGGCAGAGAGTTGCAGCCAAGTATTGTCATTCACCCTAACTTCTTTAGTATCCCATCAATATATGCAAGTTATGAGTACCAATATAATCACTAAATATCAAAAAGTAAAAAACAAACACCCTCCAAAACTTCTCGACATGGTGATAGTCCCGATAAGTCTCCATACGACATAAAGATATTTTTTATTGAAACCTAAAATGAGCATTTTAAATTATTTAAACCAAATTCTTGCCAAAAAATAATTTTCTATACCATAAAAGTGAGCAAGATATTTAATTTAGTTGAAGCAAACAGATATAAATATGATTTGGAAAGATAATATAGTACCTTTTTCCACTTGAGATGGATCACAGAGATCCATTGGTACGTACTCTGCACGACCTATTTGTAAAGCTTGATCAAAACTACCCTTCTCCTCATAGGTTTTGAGCTTGAACAGAGGGCCCAAATCAGCAATCCGAACTCAATATATTTCATACCGAATGAGCATCTCAGTAATAATTAGATGAAACATAACCCAAGTTAAACCACCCATAAGCATGAGTCAGAGTTGCTACCTCTAATTAAAGCAATATTAAACAAATGAAGTAGCTTACATTGTGATAGTGCAAGTGATTGATTTATGACACCAAGTATGCAGTGTCTTCGTATTGACTGTGAACGAAATCCTACCTACGAACCCACAATCTAAAAGAATAAAAGAAGCCATTGACCCAAATGATTGATTGAAAGGATGTCATGAAGAATTAGAAAATTTTAAAATCCTTTTTCCGTTTTAACGCTAGTATATTACTTTTGTAATCGAATTAAAGATATAGGTTCATGCATCACAAATTCCGGTTGTCTATCATTCAATCTACTATAATCTTTTTATAGAAAAACTATTTCCGTCAAGCTTTCATTAGAGCTTCGTAATAATGAATTAAAATCTTACATTAAGAAAGTAAGTGCACCGTCCATATGAAAAGAGACCAAAAAAAATAGATTCATTATTAAAAAAAACAACACATAAAAACATCACAACTATGAGATTTACATCAAAAACCAAAAAAATTAAAAGTTGCTGGCAAATGAAGAACAATTTGATTGCTTTCCAAATGTACGAACAAATCGCTCAAAGTCAAAGGTTTTGTGCATAGGGTTTTGGTAAAACACAAATAAATTTGAACAGGATGATTGGAAATTATCTTATAATTCAATCGAAACAGAATAATGTAATATGAAACTAATAATTCGATACCCTAAATATTATAATAAATGAGTACTTACAGACTCTTCCATATTGACAGCATACATATCACCGGCACGCAGATGAATCAATCAATATGTTTTCTTGATAACCTGCATAAACAAAAGAAGATAAATTGAATCAAATCCCTAAACAAAAACAACACTTCAAAATAGTTTTACTGCGAGTTCTAAATCCAGACCCTAAAAACATCCACCAAAAGAGATATAAAAGCAGGGAAGAATATTGAATCAGTTTATTTAAATACGATTGTGATGAGTAAGTTTATGATGAGTATCAAAGAAGTTTCGTGTATATGTTTTTTTGAATCCGTGATTTTATTAGATGGAGTATTGAAGGAAGCTGTTACAATAAATTTAATGCTTAATAAAAATACAGATTAATGAGAAGGTTTGAAAACTTTTTAAACTTTGAATGGAATTAAAGATGGGTTGAAACTTTCTTCAAAAGTTTTTTGGTTCTAAGACCGTTGGTATGAATGAGTTCTCATGTTTGTTTGGTTTGCAAAGATTCCTGTCGTGTTCGTTTACAAAGACAAAATTAACATTTTTGTATTGGAATCCTTAAGGTATTTTGGGAGTCTATTTTGCTATCATGATGTCTTTTGTTGCGAGTCATAAATTCCTAATTTTTTTGTAGTCGATATCATATCGTTTAAGTGTTAAAAACTTCTTTCAAAAATAAATTATATAAATAAAATGCAACACATTTGTTTTAACCATCTTTTGATTTCTTTTATAAAATCATAATTAAAATAAGTTTATGAAAATTTTATTTAAATTTATTTTTACACTTAAAATTATTGGCATTATTAACTAAGGTGATTTCTATTGTTTTAAAATGATTGATAATGTTTTTATTTGTATAAGGATTATAGGGAAAGTTTCCCCCTTGGGTAAAAGTCAGTTTTTGGTACAAATGTTCATAATCTTTAATTAATGGTTATGGTACGTGGTATTATTCATGGTGGTGTTTCTAGCATCGTATGAATGCGTTTTGTAGGTCTGAGGTTCGTTGTTAAGTATGATGTTTATTTTCGGTTTGTTTCTTCTTTTGGGATTGGATGTATTTTTGGGTCTCATACCAATTGGTGCATGTTGAAAAGTGTAGGTATTTCTTTCATGGCATGGTTTTAGAGTTGATGGTAGGTCATATCTTCAAAGTTGTGCGATTGATGGTAGCGAAGCGAATGGAATTATTCGCAAATCCAAGTTGGAATTAGAGAGTTCTCGTTTTACTTTTGATTAGAAGTTACCTCATAGTTTATGGGAAGCGATGATTGTAGCCGTATGAGAGAATTGGATGTTGAGGCACAAGGCGGGATGGCATGCCATAATAAGGTAGTTAAAATACCTTAAGTGAGCTAAAAAGTGTTTAAGGTTCCGTCGAGGAAAACGAACTAAAAAACGGAAGAGAGGGTCTCGTAGTAGTATACAAAGCATATGAGTCAAAATTTAGTGATACTTAGTAGTAGTGAGAACTTCTCAAATGTTTCTCAGGAATTAGTGGGTTTTACCCTCGTCGAGAATAGGAATTCGAAAGAAATTAGTACAAAGCGATGCCGATTTTGCGAAGACTCCTGTCGATTAACTCTAGAAAGGCAAGGATGTGTGGGAATGATTGCAGGAGTGTTGCAGAGTATGAGGTTGGTTCGAATGGACACTTGTTGTGGGAAGCGATGTATTGTATGTATGATTAAGACAGGTGGTAGTTTAGGATTGTGCATGGAGGATTAAGAAGAGAAGAAAGAACATTTCGTATGTGATGTCACCAATGTGAGTGCACGGGATGACGTATCTAAGACATTTTTTAGGATGCGAAATGGACACGTTTGAAGTTTTACGGCAATGCCTTTTGGTTTAACCATGCACCAGCGGATTTTTCATTGAGTTAAATTGAGTCGGGTGAGCATGGCCTTAGTATAGACAAGCTCGATACCGTATATTTGACCGACGATATATTAAACGACCCGAATACTAGGAGAGTATGAGACGCACTCGAAATGATCCGTAAGTCACTGAAGGAAAGAAGAATGTTCGACCTGAAGATTACCAACAACGTGGAAGCGGAGCAATATGAGGAAAGCTATCTAGATGTGGAAGGAATCAATGGTAATGAGCCGATCTTGGCATTGCCGGAAGGAGCAGACGATTTCGTAGTATATTATGACGCGCGAAGTAAGGATTTAGAAGCATGCTTGGAAAAAGGGAGAAGGTGATTGCTTGTACGTCATGACAACTGAAGGTTCTTAAGAAGGATTGCATGACTAACGTGGTAGGTTTTGCCTTATAAATGCT
This sequence comes from Tanacetum coccineum, assembly GCA_026074375.1. Taxonomy (NCBI): domain Eukaryota; kingdom Viridiplantae; phylum Streptophyta; class Magnoliopsida; order Asterales; family Asteraceae; genus Tanacetum; species Tanacetum coccineum. The sequence continues at coordinate 66,756 of BQNB010007391.1, read as the reverse complement.
AGAGGCATTAAGTGAACGAGACATGGAAAGTAATTTATACGGATCATGAATGTCTCCACACACTTTCAATGGAAGGATTGAACTGAGAGGCAAAGAAGATGCATGGAGATGAATAATTTTTAGTGAGTTTGATTCGAGGCAATAACCCCTGAAAAGTAAAATGTAGATGCTTGTACCGTAAGATTAGAAGAAGGATGAAGCCAAGATAGAGTACGAGATAGATGAATGACATCCTGATCTAGGTTTGGAGAAAAGGATGGTTGGTGATAAAAGATTAATATGTCCAAAGCAAAGACCTGCGTCAACAAAAATGTTGTGTGGCCCATGACCAAAGAGTGTGAAAAAGATGGAGAGTGGATCATTATTGGTTAGACAAGGTTCGGAATACTCCATTTGGAGAGATGTAATGACCTTGGCTATTGAAGAAGTCTATATGAAAAAGTATTACTATCCTGCTGAAGCGGAAAGATGTAGTTGTTGAGTTGAAGGATATTAATCGATGGTGAGTATCAAGGGTCTGCTGGATTGTTGGTACAACCTAGTTACCCGAGTAATAAGAGGGAAGGATACTGAATTGAAGTAGTCCAGTTTACCAAGTGTGAGTAATTGATACGACTGCGATTCGGGAGTAGTCAAAGGACTGACTAAGATCCACCCCATAACTAGCTATGCTTAGACTTTTATGGTAGGATGTTTAGAGGTAGTTGGGATACTTAACTTTTCATGAGATGAGTTTTTCCTAGGTGGGGATTATCATTCGGAGTTGGGGATCCATAAGTTTCACACGGAAGTTATTATGAGGAAGACCTCAATAGAGAATATTATAATTTTGGTAATTTTTATACCAATTTGTGAATTTTTATTTCTTTTTATGGACAATTTTTTATATTGTTTGGTTTTTTTTTTTTTTATTTTTAGAAAAAAAATGATAATTAGTCAACTATAAAGAAAATAAAAACATATTTTAGTAGCTTTTTTATGTATTTATAGAAAAAATATTCACATATGAAAATAAAAATTTCAAACGTAACGAAATTCGTTATCAAAGCCTCCCCGGCAACGGCGCCAAAATTTGACTCGGAAACTAATCCTTTAAATATATATATATATAAATATAAATAAACTCAAGGATCAAGATCCGCAAGACCAAAGAAACCGGAATCAGTATAGGGTGTTCCCGGGTCGTTATGTCCCAACGAGGCTAAAGATGGAGAATCGAAAGACGATTGATGATTTGTGTTTGAATGTCACAAAGAATGATTGGGCAATAAAACTGATAAATATAAGCAAAAACACATAAAAATAGCAAAGAGAATAAGCTGGAACAAGTATAAAAGCTAGGAATGGCAAAAACACTTAAAACTTTTACACTAAGACACAAATAAGCTCAAATAAACTTAAGACAAATCAAATAAGCTAAACTAACTCTAATTAAGCAAATACAAAAAGCAATTAAGCTAAATTAAACAAGATAAACACAACAGTACTAACAACAGTACTAACAGTTTTAACTACCAGTACTAACTTAAAGTTAGTACTGCTAGGCTAAAGTTAGTACTGTTAGGCTAACAAGACTTAAAGAAATGATAGATAAGCAAACAAGCTAAAACAGAAGTTCACCTAACCTTAATAAGCACTTAGTCGTTGGAATAAGCAGCTAAAATGATAAATAAGCTAAAAAAACAAAAATTGATAAACTCTTAAAATACTTTGAAAAAGGAAAATAAGCTTAAATAAGCTTACCCCTATAGAAAGTAAAGGAAAATGGTTTAATATACTCTAAAAAGCTAATCTAAGCTTAAATAAGTAGAGATAATAAGCTGATAAGCTAAAATGAACTATCAGTATTAACTGAAATAACTACCAGTACTAACTTAGAGTTAGTACTGCTAGTGTTGAGTTAGTACTGTTCCTAAAATCAAGAGCGTTTATGTATTTTGTGTGTATGTATTTATGTGTAAGTATTTACGTATTCATATTATTAGGTTTTTAGAGGTTTTGGAAGATGGAAAGGTAGTTAGAATATGAATAGAAACGAAATTTCTATTTTTGGAAGTTAGGGTTAATAGAGTGAAAAGTTATTTATTCATTAAAAGTCTAGTAAATTGCGTTTAAGCGAAAAGGTATGCGCAAACAAGCTAAGGTTTTTATAAAAACTTAAGGTAATGCAAGTAATTAGTTAATTAATAATTTAATAAGAAAATAAAATATATATATATATAGTGGGGGATCGGTCGGCCCAAAAAGAAAAGGAAAAAAAGAAAGGAAATCCAAGCCTAATTAAACTATGACTCTAATTAGGAATTATAGAGGATTAGTCTAGAGGCCTATAAAAATACAAAATAAAAATCTTTTTTTCCATAACCTTTTCATAAACTATTCGACCGATCCAGAGAAATAGAAGAAGCGAAAAATTTTAGGGTTTTGTATTTTGTGAAGGTAAATAAGCTTTAAGGTATGTTTAATTTATTCTTTGGTTAGTTTATTAATCTTTAAAATAACATGTATATTTATTCTGATAGAATTAGGTTTTTATAAATCTGTATATTAATGATATTAATCATGTCATATTGATTAGCGGTTTAAATTGTAATCGTATGGGTATTGATCCGGTTAGGTATAATTCGTGTTAAAACTTGATTTAGGTTATGAGCAGAATTTTGGGTCGTGTTGGTCAGATGATAATCTCGTGATTGATAATGAGATTTTTGATGAATCTTATGTCTAAATTGTAGTCCAGAGAGTCTACTTTCCAAAAAGTCTGGCCTCGAACGATTTTGAGTTCGGGAAGTCATACAAATATTATTTACAAGAAAAGTTGTCAAAACATTAAATACGGGTCAGATCTGGGTCTGATTTCGGGGAGTAAAACCCCTACTTAAAATTTCGGAATTAGGAATTAGCCTTTTACAGTTGTCAGTTCTATGTGTCTATTAAAACTTCATAATTATTTATCCTTTTGATTTGTTGTTTGTTATGGTTTTAGGGTCATACTTTTAGTGTACGTGCAGGTCGAATTGGGACTGGTTTTGAAGTTTGATTTTATTGGAGATGGTTACACATCTAAATAATAATTGGGAATCTCAAGGTAGAGTATTAAACACATAAGGCGGGGGGGATCATGTTGTGATTTTTGGTACGAATTTATGAGAGTTCATTATTAAGTAAGGGTTTTTGGGCGTTAAAGTTCACACTATAAAATTCTGCAGTTTTGATTTTTAAAAAGGCGTTGTCTAATGTAATGTGTTAATGAAGCGTTAAGGTTAGGCTATGGTTGTCGGGGTGACCCATGCTGGGACATTACACCCTAGGAGACATTAATCATATGATCTTTTACATATGCATTAAGCTGTTGGCTTAGTAGCGAAGTAACACGAGTTATTTTTGTTGTTAGATTTGTGGAGTTGTTTGTGAAAGCTTTTTGTTGGATTTTTTGGAAAAAGTATGCATAGGTGTGTTTCTAGGCCCCTTTTTCTCATGTTATTTTGGGGTGAGAATGATGATTGTCTTGTTGTCTTGTTAAAATGTTTTTAAACTTGCTGTAGTTATGTATATTGGATCGTGGGCACGTTCCGTTTCGTTGTGTTGCGATATGATATGTTTCGTATTGTGGATCCCAATATGCAAAACGAGGTTTGATGGGTGGGTAGACTGCGTAGCTAATACGGGCCTGTATTAGTGCAAATATATAGTGGTATGATTGGGGGATCGGGGGCACTTTTCCGTCCCGTTGTTGTTAATTGTTGGCAAGGAATTGTTTTGGTTGTGTGCAGCAGTCTAATTGGAAAGTTTATGTTGGATTTTGTTGTTGTATGTCGTAAACTATGTTCTCGCTCAACTTTATGTTGAATTTTTAAGCATATTTTCAGGTGGCTTAATGGTGCTAGATAGAGCGATAGTAGCTAGAGAGGACCGTTGGATGCTTGGAGTTTAATTTATGCTTTTGTTTGAAATTAATGCGTTTGCTAGTGAATGTTTGGATTATGTTTTTGCATGTCATTTATTGACGAGACCTCTTTCTCATTAATAAAGACACCATTAGGTTTTGGGTATTGTTATGACACTTTGTGTCTTTGCTTTACTTTAGTTTTCATTTAAGTATTCTCTATATAGATACCATGTGTTGTGATGATATCCATTTTTGTTTACGCCTCGCGTTTCCGCCTTGGCGGGGTGTGACAACTAGTGCTATTACAATCTCAAACAATCCAGTTCTACACTCAAGAACAAAGCATATTGATATCAGATATCACTTTATCAGAGATCATGTTCTCAAATGGGACATTGAATTACATTTCATTCCCACTCAATATCAACTTGCTGATATCTTCACCAAGCCTCTAGATGAGCCAACTTTCAAAAGATTGATTGTTGAACTAGGTATGTTGAACATTGATTCAAAACTTGAAGCTTCAGTACTGCTTGAAGAAAACTGAAGCTTCAGCGCTTTCATCCAAAACTAAACAAAATGTCAGTTCAGTTTTTGCATATAACCTCTAGCTTGCTTAAGTAGAGTAACTAAGCAATCACATATGTCTCATTTATGGATTTGCATGAGCATGTGTGGTTTTGTCGCCTTCGTTGGAGCACTGATATTGGTCAAGCCAAGAACTGAACACAAATAATTTATTTCTTTAGTTTAGTTTAAAATAATTTTATCTACATCTTCAGCTATCTCTCGAGTGAAGTAACTGAGCAATCACATATGTCTCATTCATGGATTTGCATGAGCATTTGTGGTTTTGTCACCTTCGCTAGAAGATTGATGATGATAAAGATTACAATAATCATTTCAGCATGACATAACACCAAACCTGAACCTAGTCTAGCTTTTTCAAACATCAATCTCAGGTCAATTTTTTATTAAAAAAAGGTGTGATTTTTAAAAATTAATATTTAAATATATTAAAAGAAAAATCCAATAGTTAGAATGCCCTCATCGTCTTTTTCTCACCTACTTTTGTAGTGAATCGACGGTTGTTCACTGTTCTAGGTATCAGATACATGCTTTGCCGACTTTCTTTAAATTCAAAGTTTAGCACACATGTTGAAAACAAACCCTAAACATTCCCATAACTTTAAAACCTCAAATGATAATTACAAATTCTTAAAGAAAATTTTGTAATTTCATCAGTCTAGAGGTGGCAAAACGGGCGGGCGGGGCGGCCACGGGCACCGGGCAAAACGGGCAACGGGCTAAAACGGGCCCGGGCTAAAACGGGCACGGGCCAAAAAAGGCACGGGCTAAAACAGGCATAGGCCAAACGGGCACTTATGAGATAAATGGGCTTTTGGGCGAATCTTATTTATTTAATTCTTTTTACGTTTTCGCTGGTTTTTTTTACGATTTAGCCAGTTTTTTTACGATTTCGTCTGTTTTTTTTAGATTTCGTCAGTTTTTTAACGTTATCCTCTGTTTTTTTACGTTTTCGTCCATTTTTTTTACGATTTCGTCAGTTTTGTTACGATTTCGTCTGTTTTTTTACGATTTCGTCTGTTTTTTTTACGATTTCGTCAGTTTTGTTACGATTTCGTCCGTTTTGTTAGCATTTCGTCAGTTTTGTTACGATTTCGTCCGGGTTTTTTCAATTTCGTCTGTTTTTTTACGATTTCGTACGTTTTTTACGATTTCATCAGTTTTGTTACGTTTTCGTCCGTTTTTTTACGATTTCGCCTGTTTTTTTACGATTTCGCCTGTTTTTTTACGATTTCGTCAGTTTTTTTACGATTTTGTCAGTTCTTTTACGTTTTGTCAGTTTTTTTACGTTTTCGTCCGTTTTTTTACGATTTCATCAGTTTTGTTATGATTTCGTCCGTTTTCATACGATTTCGTTCGTTTTTTACGATTTCGTCCATTTTTTTACGATTTCATCAGTTTTGTTACGATTTCACTCGTTTTTTTACGATTTCGCCAGTTTTGTTACGATTTCGTCCTTTTTTTTACGATTTTGTCAGTTTTGTTACGATTTCGTCCGTTTTGTTACGATTTCGTTAGTTTTGTTACGATTTTGTCCAGTTTTTTTGATTTCGTCTGTTTTTTACGATTTCGTACGTTTTTTTACGATTTCGTCAGTTTTGTTTCGTTTTCGTCCGTTTGTTTACGATTTCGCCTGTTTTTTACGATTTCACTCGTTTTTTTTTATGATTTCGTCAGTTTTTTTACTATTATTTCTTTTACGTTTTCGTCAATTTTTTTACGTTTTCGTCCGTTTTTTTACGATTTCACTCGTTTTTTAAGATTTCGTCAGTTTTGTTACGTTTTCGTCTGTTTTTTTACGTTTACGTATGTTTTTTTACGTTTTTGTTTGTTTTTTACGTTTTCGTCTGTTTTTTACGTCAGTGGCGGAACCACGAAATTATAGTGTGGGGGGCAAAAAAAAAATCACGATAGCAACAAAATACGGCGAAAAAATAGGATAAAAGTGGGGATCGAAATGAAAAATCGAGTATTGTCACTTAGAAAATGAAGGATTTTAAGATTTTAAAGTGTTAAATGTTAGACTTTAGTCTATGAGTGGGGGGCAATTTGATTTTGTGACGGGGTGCTATGGAGGGCACCGCCCCCATACCTTCTAAATGGTTCCGCCCCTGTTTTACGTGTTCATCCGTTTTGTACGATTTTGCCCCTTTTTTTACGATTTCGTCCGTTTTTCATGATTTCTTTTTTTTTACTATTTCACATTTTTTACGATTTCGTCATTTTTTTACGATTTTGCCCTTTTTTAACGATTTTGTCAGTTTTTACGTTAAGAAAACCAGACGAAATCGTTAAAACCATACGAAATCGTAAAAAACGACAAAACGTAAAAAAACGAATGAAAACGTAAAAACCAAGCAAAAACGTAAAGAAATAGACGAAATCGTAAAAAAACTAACAAAAGCATAAAAAAACTGACGAAATCGTAAAAAAACGGGAGGAATCGTAAAAAACGGACGAAAACGTAAAAAAAATTGACGAAATCGTAAAAAAAAGACGAAATCTTTAAGAAACGGACGAAATCGTAAAAAAGCTGACGAAAACGTTAAAAAACTGACGAAAATTTAAAAAAGCTGACCAAATCGTAAAAAAACTGACAAAATCATAAAAAACTGACGAAATCGTAAAAAAACAAGCGAAATTGTAAAAAAACGAATGAAAACGTAAAAAAACTGGCGAAAACGTAAAAAAACTGACGAAATCGTAAAAAAACGGACGAAATCGTAAAAAACAGACAAAAACTTACAAAAAACTGCCGGAAACGTAAAAAACTGACGAAATCGTAAAAAAACGAACGAAATAGTAAATAAACTGACGAAAACGTAAAAAAACTGACGAAAACTAAAAAAACTGACGAAAACGTAAAAAAACTAACAAAAACGTAAAAAAATTGATGAAATCGTAAAAAAAGACGAAATCTTTAAAAAACGGGCGAAAACGTAAAAAAACTAACGAAAACGTAAAAAAATTGATGAAATCGTAAAAAAAGACGAAATCTTTAAAAAACGGGCGAAATCGTAAAAAAGCTGACGAAAACGTAAAAAAACTGACGAAAACTTAAAAAAACTGACGAAATCGTAAAAAAAACAGGCGGAATCGTAAAAAACTGACGAAAACGTAAAAAAACTGCCGGAAACGTAAAAAAAACTAACGAGATCGTAAAAAAAGACGAAATAGTAAAAAATCAGACGAAATCGTAAAAAAGCTGACGAAAACGTAAAAAACCTGTCAAAAACGTAAAAAAATTGACGAAATCGTAAAAAAAGGACGAAAACGTAAAAAAACTGACAAAATTTTAAAAAAACGAGCGGAATCATAAAAAAACCGACGAAAACGAAAAAAATGTGACGAAATTGTAAAAAAACTGACGAAATCGTAACAAAACTGACGAAATCGTAAAAAAACGGGTGAAAACGTAAAAAAACTGACGAAATTGTAAAAAAACGGACGAAAACGAAAAAATTGACGAAATCTTAAAAAAAACTGACGAAATCGTAAAAAACCGACGAAATCGTAAAAAACGGACGAAATCATAAAAAAGGGCGAAATCGTAAAAAACGAGCTAAATCGTAAAAAACGAACGAAAACTTAAAAAACCTGACGAAAACATTCAAAAGCATATAAATCAAAGATAATAATACGTGTTTGAAAGCTGAAAAGTGACAGGCAAAAACAACTATTAAATAAAAAAGACCCACCGGGTAGCCCATTTACTGTTTTACATGTACCCATAAGCGCCCATTTGGTGTTTTACATTTGCCCATAAGCGCCCATCAATAATAATTTGATGGGCAAAAAGTGCCCATAACTTTTAAAAAGGTGCCAAAAAGAGCCAATGAATTACCAAATGGGCAAGATTTGCCACCTCTACATCAGTCATATAAATCACAACACACCAATCAACAACTCATTCTTACAAACAAAACCAAAACACCTTAAACCAGATCAAACCTTCAAAACCCTCACAACTCAAAACGGCAGAGTCATCATCACAAAAACCTCATCACCTGAAATCACTCCTAAAGAAGAACCTGTCACTCTTGACAAACCTGAAAGCCCAAACCCTTTCTTACCTGCTACGTCATAATATAACAACTCAAGCATAGAAAACGACTCGAAAAGAGACGTTTTTAAATACATTCATTCGAAATAAAAGTTTACATCATAGGTCCCAAATTGTTTCATAATTCATACAACATTTTTGCAAATCATCTTCGAATGACTTTTATTTAATGGGCCTTCAAAACATTTAGGTTTTCATAAGCGACAACCAAAATCTCCATCGCCGAATTACCTTCAAGGACCTGAGATAAAACATGCTAAAAC
>BQNB010007391.1:2207-49111 GCA_026074375.1 Tanacetum coccineum | reverse complement strand
GGTAATTATAAACGTTTTTACTTATTAAACACAATTTTACCAAAACAAATAGATGGTGATTAGCTATATAGAATTATGCATGTTAGTAATTACCCGATGTGATTAGTACTTATACGACCTTAATTTAAATAGGTTGCATCTGACGATTTGCGTGGCGCATTATCTGCGATATACTTGATATTCACTCACTTAAGGTGAGTTCATAGCCCCATGTTTTAAATGATTTTGTTTTATAAGTTTTTAGGGTGAGAAACATGCGATGTTTTATACTTTGGACACAAGTGGTAAATTTTATATTATGATTACGTGTTGCCTAAGTAACGATAACCCAAGTTGAGCCCATTATCATGAACTGGTTAATTACTTGGAGGGTAAGCGCGAATGTTATAAATAGATCTATTTGGGATTGACATCCCCGTTCGGGTGAGTCATGCTCACTATGCCGGTATGCTGGATAACGAACGTATACCATGTCGGACTGGGGATGTTGCGGGTTAGAACATCCATACGGGCATTGTGGGCAATTTTACATTGCAATATATTGTCGAGCTTCAGTGTCATGAGCTTAGGGCAAACGTAATTGTATTTTTATGATGTCTGCATCTGTTGCATTATCATACGAATAGGTGATCTTGTGGTCCTGCATTATACGATTTATCAAACCTATGAATTCACCAACATTATTGTTGACGTTTTAAGGCAATGTTTTTCAGGAGATCAATAGGCACGAGGTGCTGGGATACATTGGTGATTATATGTTTTGGGAAAACATGCTAAAGATTTGGTTGAATATGTTTTTGGGAAAAAGTGTTATGAACTAGTATCTTTGTACTATTAATGTCGAACAAGTTAAGCATCGGGCTTTTTATAACATATATTTGCTAAAATCCAATGTATCCGTTTTTACGACTTTTATGGTCGGTCTATATATATCTTGTGTTGTTGATCTATGAAGTAACACGCCCCCTGACTCATATTCCGCTGCGAGCCATTTTGGGGGTGTTACAATATTAACTATATCGTTGGAAAGATCATACCTCCGAATTGGACGCCTAAAAAAAGAAGAAGATTTTTTTTTCAAGTTAAGTACTATTTTTGGGACGAACAGTATGCATTCAAGCTATGTTCGGACAATGTAATGAGAAGATGTGTTGCTGGGAACGAAGTCTTTGAAATCTTGGTACATTGTCATTCCGGACCAATTGGGGGACATCATAGTGCATCAATTACTAGAAGGAAAGTCTACAAATTTGGATTTTATTGGCCTAGCATTTTTAAGGATGCTAAAGATTATGTGATGAAGTGTGATGCATGTCAGAGATCTGGAAAACATATCATCAAAAAGTGAGATGCCTCAAAAAAACATTTAGGTGTGTGACGTATTTGATATATGGGGACTAGATTTTATGGGACCCTTTCTGAACTCGAAAGGGAATAAATATATATATATTAGTAGCAGTAGATTACGTCTCGAAATGAGTGGAAGCTCAAGCCCTTCCTACAAACGATGCTCGCGTTGTAATTAGATTTTTAAGAAGGCTGTTTGCAAGATCCGGAGTTCCTAAAGCTTTGATCAGTGATCGAGGAATGCATTTTTGCAACTCTCAATTAGAAAAAGCCTTGCAGAAATATGGAGTGACTCATACATTATCTATTGCATATCATCCTCAAACCAACGGGCAGACTGAAGTGACCAATAGAGCTATAAAACGTATTCTGGAAAGATCGGTTGGATATAACCCAAAGAATTGGTCAGAAAAGCTTGACGACGCATTATGGGCATTCGGAACTGCTTACAAAACGCCCACTGGATACACACCTTTCAGGTTGGTTTACGAAAAAGCTTGTCATCTACCTGTGGAGATCGAACATAAGGCATATTGGGCATTAAAACAATGTAATATAGATCTCACAGCTGCTGCAAAAAAATGTTTCATGGAACTTAATGAATTGATGGAGTTAAGAGATGAAGCATATGAAAACACCCGGATCTATAAAGAACGAACTAAGAAATGTCATGACTCTAGGCTTCGAGGAGATAAAAATTTCAAAGAAGGAGATAAGGTGTTAATATTTAACTTTAGATTTAAGATGCATCCGGGAAAGCTCAAGTCAAAATGGTGTGGCCCGTGTGTAGTAAAGACTGTGCATCCATATGGAACCATAGAAATTATCGATAAAAATGGAGTCAGTTTTAAAGTTAATGGATATAGGTTGAAAAAGTATCACGATGGATACAATAATGTGGAAGAAAAAGATGTGGTTGAATTGGATGACTAAGGTGATGCGCACCAAGGAATAATAAGAGAAGCTGAAGAAAACCTCGCGACGTTGAGTCTGGGCCGTTCATAACAGCCCACGCCATTCTTAATTTTTTAAATGTAACCGTTTATATCCGTTGGGGGGAGCGGGTATTTGAATTTTAAACCCAAAAAATCCTATTTTTACCTCTATTATTTCATATTTCACACACACTTCCAATATATTTTATAACACACACTTTTCTACTTCTCTTATTTTTCTCTCCAAAAAATAAATCTCAACAAAATATTGGATCACGAGTATGCTAAACGACCCAAACAACCAAATTCCGAATCATCTATGAATCCGATCAACAATCTGGGCTCCTCCTTTCAACCTCCATATAATTATTATCCCAATTTCCAAATCCCATTTGTTAATCCCGATGAATTGTCGTTATTTAATCAATGAAAAATGCAACAACAAATGGGGTTTAACCAATTTCTCAAAACAACAACCAGACCAATCCACCGCTTCCAACCACAATACGTCCACAATCGTTAACTTAATCGATGAAACCGAAGACGAGAACAAAGAGGAGCCAATCCCGACCCCGACGTCGAAGAAGAGGAGCCGTGGCGTATGTTTGAAGGCGTAGGCCAAAACAACCAAAGAGACCGAATCACAAGTCGAAATCAAGAAACGAAATTAAAAAAAAAAAGAGTCGAAACGGTGTGGACCCACAGAGGAGGAGGGGGAGGTTGCTTTTGGCGAAAAGTTCATTCAAATTTTCTGGAGATCAAAAAATTGGTTGTGTTAAACAAAAAGATAACTTTTTGGTATAAATTACTCGACCGTGTACAATCCGAGCCAGAGAACGCGGTTTAATTTAGCGTACAAGAAACCATGTTACGAAAAGTGACTTCAATGAATGAAAGCATCAAAAAGTTTAATCAATTGGATGTCGAAAAAGCTTGCACATAGTGGAGAAAAAAACGATGAGATTGGATAACGAGGGTGTAAATTTTGTACAAAAACTCACGTAGTATTGAGTTTATGCACAAAGGTGCTTGGGTTTTTTTGATAGGCAAGCACAAGGGACAACCCCGAATCGCCAAAAGCAAGAAGAAATATGTTTTCGTGTTACGACGATGAACCTGAGCATTTTTGGAGATGATGCTTTGCCTCGGCCATCCGGGTTACAAAGAATTGCTAAAAGTTTCATCTTTCTGGTTCTATACTGACAGCTAGTTCCGGTTCTAACCCGATGATCTATCAAGAAAAATTCATGAAAGAACAATACGAGTTAGACCGCAAAGCAAAAATGCAAGTGATCGAGCAAGAGAGCGAAGAGCGAAGGCAGTTAATCCATGCTCAAAGGATTGCGGAGGAGATGAGAGTGCTACAAATCGACACACGCGGGATGGATCCGGCCGACGCCGTTATCATTAACGCCCAAAAGGCACGAATCCGAGCGGCATATCAACCACCATCAAACTAGTCGACGCCGTTTACTTTATGTAGCGTTTTTAATTTATGTCTTTTGTTTCTTGTTTTTTTTATTTCTATGTAATGTTTTTTTTAATTTAATGTAATGTTTTTAATTTAATGTATTGTTTTTAATTATATTGGGTATTTTTTTTTAAATTAAGTAAATTAAAAAAAATGGAGAACGGCACCAGAAATGTGGTGCCAACGGATGCCCCAGCAAATGTGGTGCCGTTCAGTTTCTGGTGCCGTTCTCCATTTTGCTGACGTGGCAGCACTTTTTGAGAACGGCACGAGCCGAACGGCTCCACCGTTCCTATTAAATTTTTTTTTTTTTAAAACTCGACCGTTGCATTCAAACGGTATGATTTTCTTCCTCTTTTTGCCTGTTGACAAACGCCAGTATACTGGCTCAGGGACTCTCTTGCGCGATTGGTGGTATGATGGCGTGCCCACTGACATCGCCAATTAGGTGCCACATGAGACTAACGTGACTAAGCCACCAATTAGGTGCCACCTTGAACAGATATCAACAAGCTAGTGCACCTAAAACATAGATTAAATCGTCAACAAAAAGTTGGGAGTACATAGGTTTAGTTTTCAAACGTAATAGTGTGAACCACAAGCTATTAAAAGTATGTGTCTACTATAACAATACAAATTTCACAAATAAAAATGTTTAATGTTGCACTAAATCATGAAACAAAGATAATAACGAAAGAACATTTTTATCTTGCCAAGTAAAGTTGCACTGACAGGTGTCCCAAACCAAAGTTCACATAAAAAAATGCAATTGACATGGGACATACATCTGTTAATCGGTACCTCCGATACAAGTAAGCGCTACTTACCCGGATGTGGGTTATTAGCCCCAATAGATCTATTTATTCACTCGCGCTCACTTAACCAGTCAGTCGGTCATAGAAAATTAACGGTTCATGATAGTTCGAGCAATAGTGGGTTTGTACGCAAAACTTAGGCAACACATAAACAAGCAAAGATAACGTAAAACTCTTGTGTCTATTTTTAAAATCAAGAAATGCTCTCACCCCAAAATTTATGAAATCGTACGAAAAACAGTAAAAGTGTGGGGCTATGAACTCACAGTAAATGGTGAAGTAAAGCAGCTGAAACGAATAATCACACGGTGTTGCACAACTGTGCTAGGTCTCGACCTAATAATAAACGGTTTGATTCAGATTTGGTACGAAGTGAAACTATGCAGATGAATAAGAGTTTTAGAAAGTTAGTTGTTTCGTTTATCCGAAAGATAGGTTTTATTTAACAGTTAGTTGTGTGGTAGTCTGTAGTGGTTTTGACTCGTAAAAGTATCACGATTACATTAGCATAATACCATACTATATAAAAAAAATAAACAAAAGTAATGAAGTTTGGTATTTTACCCAGTAACCCAAAATAGTAACTAAAATATCTTTAGTCTTATTGTTTTTCTTGTTTTTAATTTAAGTAGTAACTAATAGAAATTTTATATTTATAAAATTTTATAAAATTATATTTTTCGTCTTTTAGTCGGGTAGTAAAATAATAGTATTTATTATTTCGTCTTTTTGTCGATATTAAGGAAAATACTTGGAATTACGTACATTTAAATGTATCTTAGTTTATTTATCAAATCTAAGTATATATACTATTTATTATTTATAAATAATATGCTTTCGTCCTTTGGTCGAGTTTTACAAAAATTAGTTTTTATAAAAAAATATTTAATTATAAAGTTTTTACGAAAATTCGCATGCACGTTGTATATATCCGTTTTCCATAGTCATCAGACTTTTATTCCAAACACTTTCAAATATATTCAAAATTTCAACAAAAAATGACAAATTCTGCTACGTCTATCCAAAAACACTAATTTTCCACGATCTAATTATCACTTTAAGTCTATATAATCGACACGCTTAGAATAAATATAGTTTTGCAAGTATTTAAGTCATGGTACGAATAAGGCTAATTTATAAGTCTAAAATAAGTAATAAGCCCTTATTAAATAAGCCGAAAGTCTTATTGATCCTTATTGGGCATTTAGGCCCAATAAGCCTAAATGAAAGATCCAAAACGTATAGGGTTTAAAATAAGCAAACGATTAAGTAAGTAAAGTAATAGCTTGTCAAATAAGCTCATGGATAAGCTTATTTCAATAAGCCTTACGTGGGCTGTATAAGTAGGGTTGTTTATTATGTGCCGTAAGCAACCATAATAAAGTAAATAAGTATCTAGCTTATTAAATAAGCTACGAAAATAAGCTTAGAAAAATAAGACGAATTCGAATAAGCATAAAGTTCAAACCTTTATGGTTCCTTTTTGTTTCGACGCATATATGAGCAGCTTATTAATAAGCTAAAAATAAGCAAATAAGCTTTTAGTAAACATTTCTTTATAAAAGTACCACCACGACAACACAATTAATATTTTCCTTGTTTCCTTTTTATCATTTTCGAACCAAGCATAAACCTTTTGGGGTTTATGTAAATTTTGAAAGCTTTGATTTTTATAAAAAAGCTTGTACAATAGCTTATTTATATAACAAGGATCAAAGAAGTACAAGAATATTATGGAAAAGATGAACTTACGAAGATGATGATTAGAAGATGATCAAAGACTGAAGAACACCCCAAACGATGTTCGAAATACCCAAATAAATAAACGAATCAACCCCGAATAACATTTATCTTCAAATGATCTTTATCAAAAAATTAAAGGGTGTGTTTTGTGGGTTTTTGTCGCGAACGAACTAAAGATAAGAAGAAAGGAGAGAGTTTGTGTGTTTTTTCTTGAATGGAGATATGTGTGTGAGAAATAAAATGAATTTCTAGTCTTTAAAAGAATTATGAAAGGGATCCCACCCTATGCAACAAAAATATATAGGCACATTTTAGCTTGAAAGATGGGAGTGTGTGTGCCTTGGGGTGGCAGACGAGCATGGAGGGGGGGGGGGGGGAATTGGGGACAATTTGATCTTGCTCTAAATTTGAATAAAGGATCCTTGCTAGATATTTATAATGCTTGATAATTTTGAATTTATCGATTTGCAGAACTGAAAAAGCGATAGCTTTTGGAAAATTCTAATATTCCTATATTCAACACATAAACGTACACAATCAAGTCAATATGTTTGAAAGACACAATTAAATCAGAACCGGGAATACTTCCGGTTATGAGTCTACACATATTCATGGGCGTACTCCTGATTTATCGTAAAATTACACGTAGTCATATTTGTATAAAGGTAGTACGTAAAGTCACGACGACATTTAGATATTTTTACGGTGTGTGAACAAACACGATCCATATCACAACACCATTAACACATTTTAAGCGAAATAAATAATAAGAAAAAAGCGAAAAATTGTCTCTGGCGCACTGCACAAACCCGGTGTCATGGGCACCGAAATACGTCGTTGACATCTTCAGCTTGGCGTGGGGTAAGGACATTATCCTATCACTCTTATGTAAACTCTTATCCCTATCATCTTGAGGTACGATTATTCATCATTTTCTTCAAGCGCCAAATCTATGTGGAAGGGGATTAGGCGCCGTCAAACCGACGTCACGATACCGTGGTTGCCCGCCAATTTACTCGACACCAAAAAACTGGCATACGCCACTTTGGGAAGAAGCCAAGAAAATGTGTCGATGCATTTATTAATTCGTGAAATTTTTTGAAAGTTATTTTTTTTATTAAAACATTCTTTTTTTTACAATGTGTGTGTGTATGTATATTATAATATATATATATATATATGGGAACGTTCAATGTAGAACGACTTTTTTGTACAGAACTTACAGAACCACTTTAAACCAATCATAATTTAGTATTTTTAAATATTTTTCTTTAATTCAAAAGGGTATAATAGTCAAAACATATTTTGATTTTTTTATTTTTTAATTAAAAAATGTTTTTTAAACCCTTAATTTTGTGATTTAAAAAAAGAAAATATTACATGGTTTGTCCCTAGGGTTTTATCCAAACGTTCACGTTTCGTCCCTATTTTTTTTTTCAATTTTTTAAATAATAGGCGTCTCAAATTTTGAAACCTTGTAACGATGGCGTCCCTATTTTGGATGGTCGTTCATTTTTTTTGTTAAGTCTCACGAGTAGAGGGGTAATATCGTCTTTCCATGTTTTTTGTGAGTTAATGGATGTCACCTACCCAACTGTCACACCTTATATTCACTATTATATACACAATTTGTCCTTTTATATTCCTCCCAATAAAACACACCCAATTCAACACCCTTATACACAGATGATATTAATAAAACTATGCATTTTAACCCTAATTCCAGGATTTTGTGCAATTAAATGGACGGGACAGGCTGAAAGATAAGACAGAACAATGTGAAATACCAAATGCCTATTGAATACGGTATGCAATTTATTCAATTTTGCCATAGTGTTAGATTTTTTCCAGTTTTGATAGGGTTAAATATTAATAGTTTGATGGTGAATGTTATTAAATTTATTTTTTTTTGTTTTAATTGGTTTTTGTATTGATTGCCATTTTCTGAAATGAACCTGCTTTGTTTTCCATAAAACTACACCTTGCTGTGAATGTACAAAGAGTTAGAGAAAAGGGAAGTATGTAATTGGGTTACGATGCTTATGTCGATGCGGTTTGATATAGAATAAAAATTATCTGTTATAAGCTAAATGTTGTAATTGGTTTGAATTAGGATATGTTAAATGATGAGCTCTATTTTACTATCAGGTATGATTCCTGTGATTGACTTAGAAATAGATTAAGGCCTTAGTAATGATTTGGTTGGTCTTAGGTTAGGTAAAAGTTTTGAGGACAATAAGTGATTATGTGTACTGTGAGCATTAGATACTGAGTAAAAAACATATGCTTCACCCTAGAAGCAGTGTTGTTTATTGATGGTGCCATCGAGCATTATGATTCCTAAGAAAGGGTTGTTGTTAAAATACATAACCCATCTACACACACCAAATGTTTCATCCTCTCTAACTTCCAATATACAGCAATTATCTACACCCTCTCATATACCTAATACAATATAGTCCAATTGTACTCCATTCCTCATTCTTCCAAATGATCAATTCCATAACATCCAAATAGGAAGGTTTTACCCAAAAGTAGGTGCAAATAGGAGAAAGACCAAATGTAAATTGATATGAACTGTGCCTTATGCTTGCAATATGTAAATGTTCAGACCCTGAGCTTACCATGCAAATGCCAATACCAATGAAATAATGAGCATGTAATCTATTGTTCAAGAGTTGATGTCCATGAATTATGAATTTGATCCATTTGAGGATAATATGACTGCTAGTCTGAATGATCAGCCAAGTGTGAATGAACAAGAAAGGGCTAGGGATGACAATAATGAACCTGAAGAAACATTGGTTGAGGGGGAAAAGTAGATGAGGATGAGGAAGACAGTAGTACAGAGGAGGGTGACAGTGATTCAGAGGATGATGATGATTATTTTGTAGATGAAGACACTTATTTAGAAGAAGTAAATGTAGACATGGCTGATTATCACTTCAAAATAGATGCAGAAGTTGAGTGGGTTAGGCACGCAAACAGTAGACAAAGAAATGATCATGATCAAATTCCAGGTGAGCTAGATGCATAGCTATGACATTTTGAAAGTGAACAGATTCTGAGATGATGGGATAGTAAAGTTTTAGGTGAAAGAAGCTTAGAGAAATAAAAAAGGCCAATGAAAAGTGATGTTAACATTGTGTTTAAGCACTTTTTTTAGTTGGTCAATACTTTTCCTCTAAGTGAGGTCAAAGAAGAGTTAGACCTTCACTCAATTGAAACTCTGAATAGTTGTTTTGGCAAACGAATGATAAGCTTAGGATTAGGCAAGTGCTTAGGTAGAATTCCTATGTTTACACTTGATGGTGAAGGGCCTAGTAACATTGAAGAGGTTACACCCACAAAGAAAACAACAAAAGTAAAAGGTAAAAAGGATTTTGGGCCAAGTGATGCAGTTGAGCCTAATAAGAAAGGTATGAGTTTAGGTGGTAGAGGCATGCCCAAACCACTAGCAGCTGATGAATGTCCATAGGCCTTGCAGATTACTAAGGTTAAAATACTGAGAGATAAGAAGTAAGAACATACACATATGAACGTAAATGCTTGCAGTCAAGGAAAATTCATGCTTGCACATCCAAGTGCTTGTCTAAAGGTATTGTTGACCAAATGGAGAAAAACCCTGATATTCCTATTAAAGCTCTATAAGATGAGTTGCAAAAGAAGTATGAATTGGGTGTGTTTAGACAAAAGGCTTTTAGGGCCAAATCAGCTGCTCTAAACCAAGTTAAAGGAGATTATAGTCAAACAACTATCATGTTGAGGGGATTACTGTATAGATTAGAAGGGCAGGATCCTTATTCACACATAAAGATTAAAGTTGAAAGAGATTCAGATACTGATCGAAATACAAGAGTGTTCAAGAGGATCTACATTTGTTTAGGGCTACTAAAGAAAGGTTTCTAGGCCTGTGGCAGAGATTGTTAGGACTTGATGGTGCATTTATGAAGGGACCTTATCCAGGTCAATTGTTGACTGCTGTTAGACTTGATGGTAATAATGGCAATCTATAAACCAGCCTTTGCCATTTCTGGATGAATACGAAATACAAACCTGTTATGGGTCAAGGTTTTTGGAATGTCTTGGTGATGATCTTGGAATGACTAAAGAATCTAATTTTACTTTTATTAGTGATAGATAGAAGGTAACATTTGACTTTTTTATAACAACAATGGTCCCTAACAATTTAATATACTAACACTTTGAAAGTACTTTTTAAGCTTTGAAACTTGATTAGTCAATTTTTAGATGGAAGCTTCATGCCTGTTTCTAGCCCTAAGCAATCCAGGTATGATTTGAACAGAACGGGGACACATTGGTGGATCAACCCAATCTATCCACCTACATTGTGATCCTCGTAGAAAGATAATAAGAATAATTAATTTTTAACACTTATTTGATCATGATTAATAAACTGATTTATTTTGAGGTGTTATTCAAATCTTACTGTATCGGGCAAGCGTTGAAACGGCGACTGGTTGACCATCAGTCCAAGAGGATTTTGATTATAGCATAGTCGACGACACCTGCTTCATATATGGGAGAGGATTGTGTGTGTCTAGGGTTTCTTTTTTATTGAGTCAATTTGGGGGTTTTCAAGTATTTATTTAAGGGGGGGGGGTTTGTTTGTATAATAAGGGGTGACAGCATTAAATCACAAAAAAAATCAAAATAGACGTTATTACCCCTCCACTCATGAGACTTAACAAAAAAAATAACGTTCATCCCAAATAGGGACGGACCTGCGTACAAGTTTCAAAATTTTGGGGACGCATAGTGTTATTTAAAATGAATAGAGAACGAAACTTGATGTTTGGTATAAACCATAGGGACGAAACATATAATTTTTATTTTAAAAAATATTTTTTTAAAATATTTTTTAGTATATATGTTTTCAGAAGAAAAAAACGAGTGCATATGGGTTTTTCTTAATATTGTAAATTTCATATGTTTCTAGCATACAATTTTTGCTTAAAATGATAATTGTTGCGTGTCATTATCGGAACGTCTCAAAGCAGACAACATGATAAGAGTGAATCAGATAGTTACTATCTTTCTGATTGAGTCATCAATTCATATACTGGACCAAAATCGATATCCAGCTGAAAAAATCAATCAACGTGTTTGTGAAATCATTTGTAAGTCATTGAGAGTTTTTAGAGTTACCAAAAAACTCCCCCTACACATATGCATCATATTATAAAAGGGTTTTGCACATGCGAGGTCAGGGAACGCACTTATATATTAAAGATCATATCCATATAAGCTTTATTGATCACTTTTTAATCACTATTCTCCCCCTCAAAAATTGCATATGTGGTGACAATTTTTGAATTATTAGTGAATTAAAAAACAATTAATATCCGGGTAAATTCACATGAGTCTAACTAAGTCTTGGGAGAACATGAGTGCATGCTGAATGAAACTTATTATTATACTCCCCTCAATAATAGATTAGAGTGAAAACTTAGAGTGGGAGTTTGTTAAGCATACAATTTTGAAAGAATTTGAATTTTCTTTTTGAAAATATCTTGAAAAATTATGCTAAACAGAAAATGATTTTATATTTATCTTATTAATTATCATTTTCTTGGTGCTTCTCTTGAGCATTCAAAACGTTGAATGTTTATATGACAATGCTCAAGACCGAGAAGATTTGAACTTCTCGTTGTTTAGGATAAATATACATAAATGAACCTTTTCCTTTCTTTGGAGTCCGAGTTCTAAGCTGACGTTTACTTAGATGTCGTCAAGAATATTAAGTTGTCAGACATGTTTGAACTTTTTGAAACTCTCGCTCGAACTTCATTTACACACACGTGTCAATATTAATCAACATTTCCAGGTGAGTAAATGTTATCAATATGATCATTCCTGAATCGAACAGTTTCCAAAAACTTCCAGATGAAATTAATAAGAAGTTTTAAGTTGACTGTATATGCTTGGTACAAACCCGTGTCAGGCACCATAAACAAATTTGGACAAACATGCTAGAAAAGAGATGAAGTGGAAAACCATTTTGCTAAAGGATTATTGGGGTTCAGTGTTACATGCATATCTCTCATTAGTGCAATCGGATTGATACTCAGATTTTCTACTTGAATCAAATAGTCTTCTACTTGAGTAAAATAGTCTTCCAGTTGGTGACCATCTACGACAAATTCTAGGTTCAGTAGGTGTAGGTGTTGGTGAAGCAATTCTTTCTTTGGATCCTCACTTCTTAGGTTTCTTGACATTTGGCTTATGTTTCTTTTAATTTGCATGTTTTGAAACACTAGCACTTTGTTTAGTATCCCAAGAATTCATGTCATTCACTATAATTTAGCACAACATATATCTGATTATCAGTAATTAAACCATTGCTTACACATAGCACAAACAACTCAGATTTTATCATTCCTAAATTGCAAGCCTTAACTGTTATTAAATTCAGATCTTTATATGTATTTTTATTATTAGAATGCAGTAAATTACTATGGTGTTCTTCTACTTTACTTCTTTATTTTCATGCCGATACTTTTAGACACAGATGGGACCCTATCATTCTTTGTATTGCTCCTAGACTGTGGTATTCTGGTCTTAGTAGTGTTGTCTACTCCTGTAGAAGATGAACCATTTGAATTAGAATTCACAGTTTTCTTATGAATGACACTTGGTTGAGAGACAGTGATTGGTTTTGTCCTAACGCTTGCTCTAAGAGGTTTGTTAGGCACAAGCTTTTCTTCCTTAAAAAATTTATAAGGATTAATCCTAAGCATTCATTGGGCAATTACTTTGTCATTTTTCACAACAGTGGATTCTCGTGTGGAAGGTGCCTAGTTTGAAGTGACTGGTTTAAGCAAAGTGTTTGTCTCATCACCCTTGAGAGAAACCATAGATTTTGGAAAAGGAGTTACGGAATAAAGTTTTGATTGAGAATAAGAAAGTGGTTTTCCCAAGATTGATTGCTTTGAAAATAAGTATTCACACTCGTACCTTTGGTTATGTTCATTTGTCTAGAAACCTTTTCAAATAACTAGGCTCTTAACTTTGTATTTTTATAAATCATATCATTTATTTGTATTTGCAAAGATCAGTTATTAATTTTGTTCGAGCCCGGTGTCATATTAATAGAGTCAAAAAGGGTTTATTAAATGGTCTTAAGATGAGATTTTCTTTTGCATATTTATAACTTGAAACTCTAAGGGACCGTTTAATGCTTCTAGTTGTTGAGACAAATGGTCAAGCGGTATTTTGATGCAACTGAGTATTGTACTCTTTCCCTTGAGATTCATAACTGAGCTTGCAACGTTCGATTTGGTATTGCATGTCATTATATGGCTTTATCTCATACGAAAATTTTAATATATTTGCATTTCCTCACATTTTTATATAATCATTCCAAGAGTAAAGCATATTCCTTTTTCCTTTTTGATAATGCAAGAGATTTAATATTTTTCTTCAAATGAGTTTATTTTGCAAAATAGAACATAATATCTTGACGACAACTGCTCTTTAGAGACATTGGTTTCAATTTTCCAAACATTTATCTTATCAAGGAATCGTTCAGCCTTCTTTGCAAGAGATTTGGAAGTCTCGAAACAAATTTGGCTACTTCTTTTACAAAGTGATTTTCGAAATTTTGTACCCTGGCGTCAACTTGGTTAACAATAGGAATAATTTCATCTTTAAAAATCTTGTGAATCTCTTGATGAGTTGAGGATGAGAGATTTGTAATGTTTCCATTCATTCTGTGTTTAACAACACATTGAAGTGTCATGAGAGTGTCCTTTACCTCATTTAGGAATTTTCGGGCAACACTTGGAGTATCATCCGAAGATTCCTCATCAGGTATTGAAAATAATGTTGAAACATTGGCCATTTTGGAAGTATTTGAAAAATACACCTCTTCACGTGACTTGGCCTTTTGAGAAACAAAAATCTTAGAAAGTTTATCAATTTTTGCATAATTTGCCAGTTTTATTTCTTTGTTTATTTGTTTATTTTTGAACGACTCTCTTGAGCAGTTGCAGTGTCTCCTTCTGTATCTACATACAGGAGGATCTATGTATTGGGTGTTCTTCCCCGTTGCTTATGTCGTAATGATTTACAGTGAAGGACGATCTGACTCACGTCGCGTAATGACACTATTGCTGACTGTCAGTCTGTGTCGAGAGACGGCTCGCACAACTCCGCCACCCTCGACTCTCGCGAGACCGCTTACTCTATCCTAGGAAGAATTGCCCCGCCATATCCACTCCCCCCCACCCCTCACATCCTTCCTACTCTTCCGCCCATGTCCTCCACCACGCCCGTCCGCCCGGCGTATAACCCCCCAGTGTCTGGCACTCTTCCCACTCTTAGCAGTACAGCATGTGCTTCGTTTGAATAGAGTGACCTTGTTTTACAACATGCTTATCGAATTTCTTATTTACTTTTTCTCAAGTTTAATTTGTTTATCAAGAAGTTCATCTTCACGAATTTTGAAATAAGACTTCAATTGTTTATTTTCTTGTTGAAGGTTAGAAGCAGTTGATTTTTCTTTTGAAAGTTAGTTATTTAAAGTTGCAATTTCCTCACTCAAAGTCGTTATTTGTTTAGCAGAACTTAAATGTAAAGCATTTATCTTTTTAATAAGACATTGGTCTTGATAAACGGACTTTTAATAACCCCTTTCAAGCGTGTCATATTTTTCTTGATTGATTTCAAAACATTTTTCTTGACACTTATATCTAGCAAGCTTAGTGGTCAAGTCAGCATTGATTTCACACATTTTTTGATTGACCATGTTGACTCTTTCAACTTCAGTGGCTAAATTGTTGCAGTAACAGGAATTTGGTCTACTGTTCCCCCACTTTGTTCCACACTAGAAGCATCAGGGATAACATTATTGTCATTATGATTGAATTGGTTGTGTGTTTTGATGATGTAGAGTATTGTATAAAGTGGAAGATATCGCCACTTGCCTTGTATAGTATGTAAAGTATGAGATGATTGGGAAGTTGACCATTACGGGAACGCCAACTTTGGTTGTTGTTTTTGATCTATGATCGAGACGTTGTAAATAGTCGTGTCTTTATCATGGTAACGGTCGGAAAAAAGTGTCTAGCAACTTGTATTTTAGACTTCATCTATTTGTTTCGTAATTTCTATTTTACAACAATTTATTTCCCTTTCCTAATCATTAACCATGGGTTTACGCGAATAAGGATGTGATCGAGCGTGCATGTCTATTCCGTCATTACGGCCATGTATGCATGTCTCAGCTGCCTTGTTGCTTTATTACTATTGGTGAAAGTTAAAAGATCCATACCCTATATTACTCTACTATTCCTACTATTTAGCTTATTCGAGGTGGGAGTGAGCAGTCACATGTGTCTATCGCGTCATTACGAGTGTGTTTGTGTGGTCTTTGTCACCTTCCTGGAATATTGGTATCGATAAAGATTAGTTAGAGTAAGCAACCCTAAGCCTTATCATACAAACCCATATTTACCTTTATAAATTTGTTACTCCTTAGATTTAGCGGTGGAGATGTATATCATTCCTAAGATTATGATAGAATACTCGTCACGACCGAGCAAATGAGCGAATTAGTTACATGTTACCACATAGATTAGTTAAGTGATTTAAGTGTTTTCATATTCGTATTTCCTGAGGTGTTTGGTTGTGTACTTGTAATAGATCAAATAAATGCTTTAAAGGAAAATATCCTTAGGGATACATTTTTATAAACTTCTAAAGGCTACTTGAGGACAAGTAGGATTCAAGTAGGGGGATATTTGATGACATCAAATAACTTCTATTTTATAGCATAATTTATCCCATGTAATTAACCCATTTTGTATAATTATTGCAAAATAATTGTTACTTAATCGTTTGTATTTGAGAATTGTAGTAATTATGGAGTACTTGGTGAAGATATGCTAAAAGGCACACATTTTTGAGCTTAAATGAAGAGTTCGAGAAAGTCTATTGATCTAACAACCAATACGCCGTATTATTTTAGACCTATATGACGTATCCAAGACTTTGACGAATCAAAAGACCATTGCCTGACTTTGAAGAATACGCCTTATCCACATCAATGATACGTCGTATATAATACTTTGGTCAACGATGAAGAATGAACTAGTTTTACCTCAATATGTCGTATCCATCAAGAAGATACGGCGTATCCGTGCCTACACTTCACAAGAAACCACGAAGACAAAAAGACCAATACGCCGTATCCAGGAGACGCCTATATGCCATATTCAAGATATAGAAGGTGAATATTTTAGAAGATATCAAACGCGGTCCTTACTCCAAGAAATCCCTAATACGTTGTATCCCACATTGCTCGATACGGCGTATCGGCGAGTTTCCAGACCCTATAAATAGACGACCCAAAATTCAGTTTTAGGTATGCAAGTGAATCCATAAACCACCAAGTCAACCAAGAGACGAATAAAGGAGCCTAGAAGGTCATAAAAGAGCCTCAAGATCATCGGAAAACTCTTGTAATCTTTGCGCAACCGAATACACGTTCGATTAAGGTTTCTTTATTTTAATCATTCATATATCAAACCATGTGTATTTTTACAATGACTATCGGCTGATACCTTTAGGTATCAGCCATGTTTATGAAGATATAATTGTTTGGTTTGTTTATCTTGATTGTTTAATTTATCGTTGATTGTTGTTTATGTTTATCAATTTATATTCGTTTACGTGCTTAAGTATGCGACCTATCATTCAACCGGGTCTATTCCTACATATTTAATGCTCTGCAACTTCGGTGTTGTTTGGGCGTAGGCTAAGAGTCCAGGATAGCTCTCCATATTGCAATTTATATATCTAGAATCATAGGATCACAAATATTAACCTATCTTTGCCCTTTGATTATGAGCTTAGTTGAGCCATAAGGTGACCTTAGTACCAATGAATACGTTCTAATCAATTGGTATGGACTCGGACAGTGGACTACTAGTATATAAAGAGCCGTTAAGCATTAAGTGGGTAAAGTCTCCATGAGCTAGGGTTTAGTAAGAGCACCATTATTAATCTCCTAAGATAGATTATAATCAACGAATGCTTGTTTTATGCGGATGCGCCTAATTGTGACAGAATTAGCGTATCTAGGTCTTAGGAAGAAGTATCGCCTAAGTATAGGAATGATATGCCCTTCGAGATAAGTCAATCATTGCACTATTAAACAAACCTGCGTTTTATCGGATTATTCATGGTTGATACGTTTTCCTTACATTAGTTCTTGACCGCTCCTCTATCGTTTGTTCATCTTCTTGTGTGTGTTTATTGCTTAACTTGTCATCAAAACCCTAGGTTAAATACACAAAACCGTGCCAG
This sequence comes from Tanacetum coccineum, assembly GCA_026074375.1. Classification (NCBI taxonomy): domain Eukaryota; kingdom Viridiplantae; phylum Streptophyta; class Magnoliopsida; order Asterales; family Asteraceae; genus Tanacetum; species Tanacetum coccineum. The sequence goes on along the minus strand of BQNB010007391.1, from coordinate 31,469 downwards.
TCTCTCTGGTTGAAACCCCCCTTTTGCATTAGTTTTAGGTTTAACTTAGATAAATAAAATACTGATAGACTATATATTAATGCTCTCCCTCTTAGTGATTGACACCCTACTTACGAAACTCCATCTGACCGGGTACATTACCCGTTAAAGTGTTGTTTTTAGCTATAGTCGGCATAAAATAAATAGTAAAACTTGATACGTAAATAACACCTACACAACGACACATCAACACATCACACTTATCACTCAATATACTTAAAAAGCACAGGAACTCTTTCGGAGGGAGTTAATAATCTGTATAGGTTATTAGATAAGTTTTGAGAATAGTTAGGATTAATCACTGCAACCTGGATATCCTACCTCCTATACGATTTAGACTGAGTCGGAATCGCGGGAGGTATAGGAAAGACTATATATGCCTATTCAAGTCTGTCGACCTTAGAAACCACTAATGAAACCATATTTAACATTGCACAAATGTTTTCATAACAGTAGTAATGAAGTAACTAGGTTAGCACGTTTTCTCTCCTGATATCTTCAAACCCTTTTAATTTTCAGTATTTAATTTTATTGTTATTTTAGATTCATTTCAAACTCAATTCAAAAACCATTTTTAATACGTGACATTTCAAATTAAAACTAATTACAACTTAGCTCTTGGGACGACCTCGGATTTACCATTCTATACTACCCACGCTCGGGTTCTCTTCCCGTTAGTGCGTTGTCAGGTCGATCGAGTTTTATAAATTTAAAACTTGGTAAATAAATATTTAAAAGAAAATACGAATCAATTGTTTTGTTACCCCGCTAAATAAAAATAATGAACCAAAGTCCTTTTATGAAGCTTCTAAGTTTACTCATTGTACTGATGCTATGAATAATGAAATAGATGCCTTACTTAGGAATGATACTTAGGATATAGTTGATTTACCTAAGGAAAGAAAGGCTATAGGAAGTAAATGGATTTTTAAAATTAAGTATAAGTCTAGTGGTGAAATTGATAGATTTAAGGCTAGACTTGTTGCTTAAGGTTTTGGTCAGAAAGAAAGTATTGATTATGAGGAGACTTTTTCTCCTGTTGTTAAAATGGTGGTTGTTAGGTGCTTGTTAAACATTGTTGTGTCTAATTCTTGACCTGTATTTCAACTGGACGTAAATAATGACTTCTTATATGTTGATTTGGCCGAAACTATGTACCTGAAACCACCTGAAGCGTATTTTCTTTCAGGAAATAAAGTTTACGGGCTTAATAAATCTTTATATGGCTTAAAGCAAGCTCCTAGACAGTGAAATGCTAAATTGACTTAAGCCTTAATTGAAAATGGGTCTAGTCATAGTAAATCTGATTATTCTTTGTATACTAAGTCTGACAAGAATGTTTTTCTTGCTTTTTCGTTTATGTGGATGATATATCATACGGTAACAATGTTTCTAAGATTGATAAGTATAAAAGTTTTTTTTTAATCAAAGTTTATGAGATAAAAAACTTGGGAAAAACTTTAATATATATTAGTAAATGAGATATTGATACTGAATAAAGGTATCTCCTTAATCAGAGAAAGTGTGTCTAGATCCTGTTATCTGTATCTGATTTATGTATTCTTGCATGTAAGCATGGCAAAAACTCCTTAGATGTCTAAGCTTGTCATTTTTCTAATAAGCTACTGATACATGACCTATTCTTGAATAATATAATAGAATATCAGAATTTGATGGGTAAACTATTTAACTGACTAATACTAGACCTGATATATCTTATGCTATGTATTGTTTGAGTTAGTTTATGCATTCTTCTTTGAAAGCTCATCTTAAGATTGCTTTCAAGATATTGAGATATCTTAAAAGCTGTCCTGGTCTGGGCATTCATTTTTCCAAGAGTTCTGGTATGGATTTAAAAGCTTTTTCTAATGCTGATTGGGCTAAATGTGTTGTCACAAGAAAGTCTGTGACTGGATATTGTGTTTTCTCGAATGACTCTCTTGTTTCTTGGAAATGTAAGAAGCAGAATGCTCTCTCTAAGTCATCTACAATAGCAGAGTATAGGGCTCTTGCTTCTGTAACTAGTGAAGTGGTTTGGATTTTAATAATTTTGAATGATTTAAACTGGGAAGTTCTTTTGCCTGTGACTCTTCACTGTGACAGTAATTCAGCAATTAAAATTACTGCCAACCCAGTTTTTCATGAAAGAACTAAACATATTGAAATTGATTTGCATTTTGTGAGGGAAAAGATTTTAAAAGGTGTTGTTAAAACTGTAAAGGTAGATTCTGTAAATCAAATTGCAGATATTTTAACTAAAGGGTTGGATACAATGCAGCATAAAGAGTTAGTTAAGAAACTTGTAATGGTTGACATTTACCAGGTTGAGACTAAGGGGGGATGTTGAAATATATAGTCTTATCCTGGTAAAGTATCACAGGGACTAAACTTGTCATTTTCCTTTCTTGGTTTCTTTCTTATGTTTCAGGTTTGACTAGCTTTGAGTATAGATGGAAAGTTGAAGGGCTAAATGTGTCAAGGGTTGATTATCATAGAGTCGGTCAAGTGGCTATATAAGCTGGTCAAATCCAGCTTATTTGAGAATTTTTCTGCCTCTCTCTCTCTATCGCTGTTTATTCATATATCTATCTCTCTCAAAAACTTGTAACCCTAGTTTTTAAATCATCTTGATCTTTGATTCTGTTGTTTCTGATTGTTGTAATAGAACAATTATCAAATAAATAATTGATCCACACATGTATAGTAGTGGTGGATATTTGATTGTGATTTGTTGTTTCTGATTGAGATCAGATTCTATTGTTTGATATTCAAATTGAGATTTGGGTTAATAATATTGATCAGATTCATATTTTCTTCAGTATTAATAGTGTGTTAATAGTTTCTCTTTTTGTGTATTATTTCCATCTTATGGAGTTGATCATTCCTTACATAGTTTCAGTTTTTCACCTTTTCACTTTCAAGATTTGTGTCTTTTTCCTTTATTTTTTTTGGAACGGCAATTTGTGGCTACATGGTCCCTAGCCCAGAAGGCGTAGCGAGCCCACACAACCAGGTTGGGTGTAGTAGAGATAGAGATATGTGTAGGGATGCAATCGCGCCAAACTTTTATCAAGCAACTCGAGCTCGAGCTTGAGTTTGACCCGTTCTAGCCGAGCTTTTATCGAGCTCAAACCCGAGCCCAAGCTTAATAAACTAGCTCGAAACACATAACGAGTCGAGCTCGAGCTTTCATTAGTTTGAGGTCGAGTTTTTCAAGCTTTCATGTACATAAATATTTTTGTTATACATATTTATATAAACAACGTAAATGCTAATGTGTATATTGATATAATAGTTAAATATTTAGTGTAGAAATATTTTTAAACCCTAATGCTCAAATGTTTTGCATAAATTCTTTGCTTTTAAGTCCATGATTTTATTGACCTTATTCAAAAGTTTAGTTATCGAATACAATATTCATTAATAAATTCGAGCTTTTCGAGCCGAGCTCGAGCCTTATTCGAATAGTACTCGAGCCGAGCTTAAACTTTGATGATTAAAGCTTGTCGAGCTATCGAGTCGAACTCGAGCTTAAATTGTGATTTTTAATTAAGCAGAGCTCAAGCCCTATCAAACTAAGCTTGACTTAGCTTGATTGCAGCCTTACATGTGTGGGTGAATTTTATTTCGTGAAAATTATGTAATACTAGTATTTCTCTTATTATCTAAATATTCAAATTACATATAATACTGTTACATAAGAAAGACGAATGAAAGACTCAAAAATTTATGATTTGTGTTTAAACTTGTGTGACACTAGTGACTCGGTTCCTCACAAACTGATGATGAAACACAACTTACCAAGATTAAACATATATTTAGGTCCTTTAATCATTCTTTTTAGATAATCAACTTTTTGCGTTCACTAAAAGCCAGTTGCGTGACTATTACAGGAAAAGACGGTATAACTCATCGTGTTACAAACATTCATTTGATTCCGATTAGGTTCAAGATGACATATACGAGTACGAAGAGCCTCTTAAATGCACAATTCGAGTTCATGATGTAAGTTTTTATCTTAGTGAAACAATAGGAGTGATGTTAATGTTACCGTTTAGAGGAAGTGATGGCATGGGTAGTGTATAGTGTATCTACATGCAGACGACATTATATTACGAGGAATGCTACTTTCACACCAATTTTACAAAGAAACATCCACACAATGATGTGGCAAGACACATGGACCAATTATTACTTTGTTGCTCCACTAACTCTTTCTTTCATGACAAATCATTTTATTACACGTCATTTTGAAGAAATACAAAATATATTCGTGAGAATTAACGTGTTGTAGCATTTTTCTTATATTACTGTGCAATATGCATCCATGTGTATATAGAGGTTAGCCGTCTTGTTCAAATCAAAACATGAAAATCCTTTAATTGTCATCACATGCATTGGCCGAATGCGCATTCATTCATCTCCCCAACCACTTCCTAGCTAAATCTCTTTTTTTTCTCTTTAAATTTCATGCATGCACAAACATAAATGAGTCGTTTTAACTTTATAACATTGAAAATATCTTATTTGCTAGATTCATATCAAACGTCTCATTCATATAAAACTTAATTACTATAAGCTTTCGATATTTCCAATGGGTTTTGGTTAAATTGGTACTCAACTAATCACCTCCAAAGAACTTATGGGTTCACTAGAGAGATTTTATGAATAAAAGATTGGGTTTAGGTTTCGGCTCGTGCTCACACCAGTTGGTGGTCTGTTGGGCCAGGAGAATTTTCGGAGCTATTCTTTGTGGGTGGAAAATGATTTTCGGAGCTATTCAGGGTGTTCACGCCAATCTACGCCTTATTGTGGATAAAGTTTGTTGGAGAATGTCCGAGATTTGGATATGGCAGTAATGCGTGTTCCAGATAATCAGACTTCCTAGTTGGAGTGCGAGTCCAACTCAACCTATTCTATATGTATTATATGTTTTAGAATAGAATAAATGTAATCCTAGTTATAGTCTAATACGTATTGATTAGTCTATATATACCGTGGAGGGTAGGGATTCACATTGTACCGAATGAAGTTTTGAGAAGTTTCTTCATTTAAAATTATTGCGTGTTAAGCACATTCTTCTTGTTCTTATTTCCTTGTTCTAGTGTCGTAGACATACCTGCTGCGTATACATCTGATATACCACAATTGGTATTAAGAGCTTCAACGATTCTTGGTATTTGTAACCGCGTGTAAAGGGCTTACAAAGATCAGCAGCTATCGTCTAAGCCTGTGAACCTGTTGGTTTAGACGTGAGTATGTGAATAGCGAAGAAGGGATAAAGAAGTCGACAACCTGTGATTTGTAGGAAGTCGATCAACCAGTTAGGGATTACGAAACCCTAACACAAAATAATAATAATAATAATAAATTACTTAAAGCCTGTGAGCCTGTTGGTTTAAGTTGTGGGCTTTGTCTTATTCGCGTGGGCTGATTAGTAAGTTTAAAAGAAAGAAGTCTTGTTTAAAATTCTTGGACATCGAGTTAGAAACAGTTTTAAACTGTTGATTGTCTCGTTTGTTTTTAGTTGAGTTTTAGTAGGGAAATCCGGGAAACCGTTGATAGGCCTACGCGTACTCAACACAAACAAAGAATAACTCTAAGCCGTGTAAAGGGCTGGATAAATCCCCGTTACAAACCTATTCACGGTCCAAACAAAGAACAAGGATGGTGGTGGGAGAAAGCTGATAACAGCCTGTAAAGGAAACCACGTTGACGTTTCAATGTCCGATATTGACGTCAACAAACTGCACCATATGGAGTATATGAATGGAAGTACTTTTTGGAATTCATGGAGTCTGGGATGTGGTAGATCCGGGCTTAGCCGATGCCAAGAAGAATAACATTGAGAAGGGATTATTGTTTCAATCGATCCCAAAAGATTTGGTTTTACAAATCGGGAATTTGAAAACCGGGAAGGAGATGTGGGAAGCAATAAAAACACTTAACTTAGGGGCTGATCGTGTGAAGGAAGCGAGGCTCCAAACCCTAATTACGGAGTTCAAAAATTTGAAGATGTCAGATAACTATAGTATAGACGCATATGCCGCGAAGTTGTCAGGTATTACTTCTAAGTCGGCCACGCTTGGAGAAGTCATGCCGGAACACAAGCTGGTTAAGAAGTTTCTCACAAGCCTTCCTAGACGTTTTATCCATATCGTGGCAGCCCTTGAGCAAGTTTTAGACCTTAAAACAACAGGGTTCGAGGATGTGGTAGGACGATTGAAAGCGTATGAAGAAAGAGTCAAACAAGTAGATAAGGCAAGCGATTCCCAAGAGAAATTGCTTTATGCTAGGACGGATTATTCCAACAGGGATAGTGACTCAAGTAGAGGGAGAGGACGTGGTTCATACTCTCGAGGCCGTGGTCGAGGTCGTGGTCAAGGACGTGGTCGGGGAAACTCTCAAAACCAAGGTCAACGTGACTCCTCGAAAAATCGTGAAGATAATCGGCAAAAGGGTAAGCAAAAGGAGCAACGTGATCTCTCTCACATAAAGTGTTACCATTGTGATAAGTTCGGACACTTTGTTTCAAAATTCCCAGATCGAAAACGAGACTTTGAGGCAAACCATAGTGAGAAACATGAAGGAGATGTGAATCATGAGGAATGTACGTTCTTTATGATGAACCATATTCAAGAAACGATTTTCATGAATGAAGAAAAGTACACTCCATCAAAGAACGAGTCAAATACCTATGAAGATGATGTATGGTACTTTGACAACGGTGCAAGTAATCACATGACATGTAATTACTCTTACTTTTCTGAATTAAATGAAAATATAACTGGTCGTATTAAGTTTGAAGATGGTTCATGTGTAAGAATAAAAGGAAAGGGCTTTATACTGTTCCAAGGGAAAAATGGTGAACAAAAGTTGCTGGTTCACGTTTGCTCAGCTTCTCCATTTTTTTCTGTCCCATAACACAGTAAGTGTTCCTCGTTCACGTCCCTCTTGGTTTGAGTTTTCAGCCTTCCATATCCAACCTTTCTTCTCATCAAATACAACATATACGCTGATTATAATCTTGTTTTCACATGGATTATAAAGCCGAACTCCCCCTTCCCCCCCCCCCCCCCGGAACTAGGTTCCTTACCAAGATAAACTAACGGTTTCGAACTATCATCGAGTTTCTTCAAGTGTTTTGACCCAACTCTCTCATATGCAACACGACCAAATACCTTTAAGTCTTCAAGGTTCGGTTTCTCCCCATAATTCTTCTTGTATGGTGTAACTCCCACCAACGCTCGCGTAGGTGTTCAATTTATTATGTATGTTGCATGTCGAACCGTTTCACCCCAAAAGTAATTTGGTACGCCTCTTGCCTTCATGATACACCTAGTCATCTCAAGTAGAGTTCGGCTTCTTCGTTCCACAATTCTATTTTGTTAAGGTGCGTAAGCAGCCATCAACATTCGTGTTATCCCTTCTTCGTCACAAAACCGATTAAAGTCATGTGATGTAAATTCACCACCTCTATCCGTATGGAATGTTATAATCTCTTTACCCGTTCGTTTTTCAATCGACGTCTTGAATCTCTTGATTACTCCAAACGCGTCACTTTTGTGCTTCAAAAGAAAAGACTACATGTACCTAGAGCAATCGTCGATAAGAACTAAGATATAAGAGTTACCTGCTTTAGTGGAAGGAGTTATCGGTCCACATATATCTCCATGAACCATCTCAAGTATTCTTGAAGCTCTATATGTTGCCTTCTTCGAGAATGATTTCTTTGTTTGCTTTCCAACCATGCAAGACTCACATACTTGATCTTAATGCTTAAAAGATTCATCACTTGGATGTGAAAACGACTTTTCAAAATGGTATTCCAAAAAAGCTCGATAGTACTTTAAAAGAGATGGGTTTTCTACAATGCGTGCACGAAAAGGCGGTCTATAAGAAGGTATCCAATGGAGAATTTATTATTATTGCGGTTTATGGAGATGATATATTCGTGACAGGGACAAGCTTAGATTGCATCAATGAATTCAAAAGGAGAATGACGTCTCAATTCGAAATGTCAGATCTTGGTGAGTCAACTTATTATTTGGTATTGAAGTTTCACAAGGAAAGGATTGCGTGGAGATTAAGCAAGAAAGATATGCAAAGAACTTGAAAGAAGCTGGAATGGAAGATTGCAATGCAACTTTATATCCAATGGAAAAGGATCTCAAGTTGTCAAAAGTTGAGGATGAACCAGAAGTTGAAGCTACCCAATATCGAAAAGTGGTGGGTTGTTTACGTTACCTCTTGCACACTCGTCCAGATTTGACTTACTCGGTTGGTGTGGTTAGTCGATATATGCAAAGTCCAAGAGAATCACATGCTCGTGCTATCAAGCAAATCCTACGCTATCTTAAAGGTACAACTTCGTTTGGTATTAAATACATCGTAGTAATGACATGAAATTGGTAGGATATAGTGATAGTAGTCATAATGTTGACATTGATGATGGACGAAGCACTACTGGACATGTTTTCTACCTTGGTACATCGCCTATTACATGGTGCTCACAAAAGCAAACTACCGTGACATTATCTTCGTGTGAAGCTGAGTTCATGGCAGCCACTGCAGCTGCGTGTCAAGCAATTTGGCTTAGGGAGTTATTGGCGGAAGTGACCGGATTGGAAAGACAAAAGGTGATAATATGAATTGATAATAAATCAGCAATTGCATTATCAAAGAACCCGGTCTTTCATGGTATCAAAAAACCCGGTCTTTCATGGATATGAGCATACATATCCACACTCGATATCACTTCATCCGTGAGTGTGTGAACAATGAACAGGTAATAGTTGAGCATGTATCCGGAGAGAATCAAATATCAGACCCGTTAACGAAGGCGTTGGCGTGCATAAGGTTCAAGGAGATGAGATTGTTACTTAGTGTGCAAGAGTTACCCTCTCCGACTTAGAAATTCAGGGGGTGATTGTTGGAGAATTCCTGAATCAGATTGGATATGGCTAAGAAGCGTGGTCCAAGTGTTATCAGGAAAAAGATATACTAGTTGGAGTGCAAGTCCAACTTGTCCTATTCTATTAGTATTTAGAATAGATTTAATGTAATCCTAGTTATAGTCTAATACGTATTGATAATGCCCCCTATATATACCTGTGGTGATTGTTAGGGATTCAAATTGTGTCCGATGAAGTTGAGAGAATTCTTCATTAATAAATTATTGCTGCTGTGTTTTTCATCTGATATACACTACTATGGATATTTGCCTATTAAATGGGATAATGTACTATGTTTTTTTTATAACTTATTATGGTTAAGAAACTATTGGTTTTGCATAGTTTTGGTAGTGGTTCAGTGTTTAATAATTCTGGTGGTTGGTTGGAAGCAATAAGTTTAGAATCAATGATTGATTATTTAAAAAAAAAAAGAAACATGCAATTTGAAATGAGATGAATATATATCATGGTGAATTACCATTATATACGTGCTTTAATCAATTTTATCGCAAGAAGAAATGAAGTACATATACATACAAGCTCGGGATACTAAAAAAATGTATTTAGCTTCATTTATGTTGTTTTGTGTAGTCTTCTTTATTCTGCAATTAAAGCATAAATCTTTTCGATTTTAATTTTTGTGTGCATTTTGTGATTATTTTACCCTTACGTTTTTTTAACAATCTTGTTAAATAAATAATATACACACAAGATCGAAATAAAAAGATTTGAGTTTTACAGTAATAGCAAAGAAAAGGAAAAAAAACTATACGGAACAACAAAAATAAACAATTTAGTTACATTTTTTCTTATTATCCTAAAACTCAAAGTTTTATTGTAGCAAAAACAACAATGGCAACTTTGGAAATTTCGAATTTTTAATGAATGTATGTCAAAATCAGTAAAAAACTTTAATCAAACATATTGGTTTCTTATCATTTTTTTCCTTTCCTTTTTGAAGGCATTTATAATAATACGTTAAGAACTAACAAAAGCTAGAAATTACAATGATACTGCACGATAACTTCAGCTATTACGACTTTAAAACTATAACGCCTTGGTCAATGCATTATGCCTTCGTAATTTGGCGTTGAAAAACGATGTCACGAGACAGAATCAATTGCGAAATTAACGACTCTATATGATAATGAACATCGAGACAATGATATATCGTCATGTGCATTTAAATTTCACCAATTACCAATTTTGGTTTATTGGTGGGTCATTTTTGTCCGAATGTCAATTAATTAAATTTTACACTTATCATTCAAAACTACCATAATAATGTTACCTTTTATTATACATTCCAACTAGTAAAAAAGTTTTTATTGTAGACGGTGGTTGTTAAACTGTTAAATCACTTAAAAAGTATAAGTAGACATTCAAAATGAAGTACAATAACATTAATTATTAACGTGAAGATGATAAAATGTTACTCTTTTTTCCAATATTTTAAAACCGGTTTTTCTATTGATCCGGTTTAGTAGCCGGTTTATCGGGTCAACAGTTAAACCGCGGATTAAACCGGTTTCATGCACATGTATACTTTTGTCTTATATATAATACATAGTGTTGTATAATCTTATAATTTATCTTACGTTTAATTGAACCGATGAAAAAAATGAGTTTTAATTGATAAACTATAGTTTATAAGTTTTATATTTATAAAATTATAGCAAAGATTTGTAAAGACTGTTGGAATATCGACCAACAACCCGAAAATCTAGAGAGCGGATAACTCGATAACCCGAATGTAGGAAACTAGAAGGGGGTTGAATAGTTTGCCGGTTAATTATAGCGTTTTGAAAAACTTTGTTTGATTGTAAAATGCTTTGATTCGAGATATGTGTGAATCAATCCAACAATATGAATCACAATATATCTAACTAATGCAATAAGATAAGTAGATGTAAAGTAAGAGATAATGGAATGATAACAAACCAAACATGACAACGATATTTTTTTAGTGGTCTCGGATACGAAGATCCTCTTCGTCATTACTCACTCCCGAGACTCCACTGAGATTTCACTATTTCAACAAGCTCTCTTTAGGCGGAGAAAACCGTTTACACGTCGCTTACTTTCTTTTCCGACACTAAGCTAGATGTTGAGTCCTAATCCTAGCTAGAACCAATCTAAGACTTCACTAAATCTTTGTACACTCACAAGATTTATGCACTAGTGAATTGACTAACAATCCACTTCACACAAGCACACAATTTACACTATTGGATTTACACACAATCCAATTTACACAATTACACAAGAAGTAAATAATGAATAATTATGACATTGAGGGAGAAAGAAGAGATCACTTGATAATCAAAATCAATTCAATGTGAATATGATTGTTCTTCTCTTGCACTTGATTTGAAGAAGGGAGGAAGAAAGAAGTAATCACTTTAAATCAAATCAAGAATTAAAGATGTGTTAGTGATCAAGGTTTATGTATTTAGAAAGAAAGAAAGAGGAGAGAAAAACTAGATCTGAAAATCTATTGTCAAGAGGTCTATTTTTCTGCAGGGGTGGACCAGTATTTATAGGAACCAAAAGCCAACGGCTATCTACAGGCGGTCCCGACGGTCCCCCTATACTTATAGGGGGCGCCAGCCTATAAGGGGGCCGCTCGTAGACTCCGCTCCCCTATTTTGTCTTTTTGTGAGGAAGGTTTATATGGTTATGGAAGCTTCTTATTTTGGAGGTGGAAATCTTGATTTCTAAATTTAATGTTTGTAATAAAACATGCTCTTTTGATTATATTTATTTATGTTTTTAATTTTATAAAAACCCCTTTTGTAGAAAATATTAAGTATAGATAAATATTTTCTTGGTCACTAATCATGCTTACTGATTTGTTTATCCATACCTTAAGTGATTAATCTTAGAAATAGGATTTTACGATTAGTAATTTATAAACGTTTTATTTGATCTGCCCCTTCGATTGATTGTGTAGTATCTCAAAACACACAAACTTCCACTCACTTTTATATTGAAATTTATATTTTCACTCAAAAAGCTAAATTATGGGAAAACCATTATACTATGATTGATGAGAATTCTCGTTTGAATTATTCTTGGATTTGAATATAAATTTTGGTTTGCCTAATTTCATTGGTCTTTCTCGTCTTTATCTTTCTGATTCCCAAAGGGTTATGCGTTCTGAGTCTTGATGGACCTTTCTTATTATAGGCCAAAGGAATAGCTAAGGACTTCTTCCCTCTGTCCTAAGTCTAAGAAGCAGGTGACCCCTAATCCACCTGAGGGTGGTAGCAAGGCTACCTCTGAGGGCGATTGGATTAAGGTACAGAAGAAGGGCTCCTTCCAGGTACGCAGGTTGGCTAGTGTTATGAAATAGAGAAGTCAAAGTAGAGCAAGTCCCACCTACCAGGTTAGCGGAGAGTGACTCACCTACTTTCTTTAGGCTCCTGGCTGCTCGTTGGTAGAACACAACCCATATGATATTGAGCTTGAGCATTCGGGCATTTTATGGGAGCTACCTAGTAGATGGATCTCACTGATCACATACTTGTGAATCCGTAAATCTGAGGAGCATGCCCGGCTATTGAAAGAAAAAGCTTGCATCTGCTCCCCCTATTATATAACCGGTCCTATCTCTCTCCAAACATAACATGGTAGTTTCGCCAGCGTTCATCCTGAGCCAGGATCGAACTCTCCATGAGATTCATAGTTGCATTACTTAGGTTTTTACATTTTGTTATTATCAAAACATTGAGATGTCAAAAAATATAAATGACGTTTTTATGTATCATTTGTATAAACACCGAAGACGAACAAGCAAGCACAATATGTATATGTCGACAATAGAAGTAAAACTGCACAAGAACTAGACCCAAACGATAGCTTTATTGATTCGTTTGTAAAGAAAAGAATGTACAAAAAACCCATCCCCCTGACCTCTTTATTGTAGAGATGAGGGGAGAAGTAAACCAACTCTAAACCAAGTTGAAACCAAACTGCTACAAGGAGAATAGTCGACTCTTCTTTGAATGCCCTAATCTAAACCATCTTTTGAGATGGTATATATAGAGTCTGAACCGACATCCTACTTGGGCTAAACTTTCTCTTTACTCCCTATACTATTAACTAATATGAATACTAACATATAACAATGTCCACCTTAGTATCATATTAGCCTTCTCCGATACGCAACAACTTCAACCAATGTTGGAACCTCGGACTAGGGATAGCCTTTGACAAGGCACCTGTAGCAATACACGCTACCATCTTTAGCTCGAATCCTGACTCTATTGCGAGCCCCCTTAGCCAAATAGCCTCCTTTTCAGCCTCTGTAAGTGTCATGTATGCCGCTTCAGTTGTTGACAAAGCCATCATGTACAACATCATAGCTTCTCAACTTCCTACACATCCTTGTATCATCAACCCGTACCATGTGATTAATCTACCCATGACAGTGATCGATCTTCCCATGACGTAGTCAAAATCTACAAAAACATGTACGTCTGTCTGTAATCCATGATCAAACTTATCCAACATACCCACATCTGCAGATGCTATGTCAAGTCTCGTGCAGACCACCCGATACTCCTGGCTTCCAACTGCATATATACATGACCACTTACCATTCTTTTCCACATTACAGTCCCTTGATAGACTACCCTCCAATGACAGTATGGAGTGTCCCTCCAACAAAGTCTGTACCAACTTTCCGTTGTAAAACCTGGAATGTGACACCCTCAGAGTATTACCACTTTGATCCCTGACGATCTCCATACCAAGTATATTTCCCTTTGCTTTATCCATAAAACCTGGTGTATACTCCCAGTAATAGCCATCGTTGTCGTCACTGCATTTCCTGCAACCATTGCTGAGCACATACACATCTGATCGAGCATCCATATTATCTTTCAATCCAGCGTTCCACTTGGAAATCACCTCACAAGCAACTGTATTATTAAAAGTCAATGAATCATGTGCATAAATCTTATCCACTGCAGCAACTGCAAAAGCAGCCTCATTATTGTCTTCTCTATAGCTAAATAGTTCCCATGCTAAGTGTTGCTCCCTATCACGTGCTGAATGATAGTATATCAAATCTTGAGTTTGTACTTCCTGTGAACCAGCTAAATGATCAACATTCCCATGAGGTTCCACCTCAAATGTATGATCCTCTTATGGTTCCACCTTAAACTCGACTCCCTGCAACACATGCACTAAACCCGTACCTACACCAGAACCAATAAAAGTTTTTTTTTTGTATTCCCCACTTTCATTGAAACCCATATTCCTGTAAAGCACTACTTTTGAAGTAACGTCATCTAACCTCTAAAGCTTTATTACCCACTATACCTTTTACGGTGTCCTAGGAATATGCACTTGACCTTAACCGGTTTAAGCATCCCTTGCTTAATACTAGCAAGCCAACCAAAAAACCCTAACATATCCATAGGCGTCTTAAATCCAGTCACTGATGATGGTGACCTACTTGTCACTAGTATGTGAAATCGGTTGTATCCTCTGCCCAAAGAACTTGGGACTGACCAGACTGAATCATGAAAACAAAATTCATTAGCCAAGACGTGTACTCGTTCAGTATCCTTAACCAACCCATTCCTGCTGATATAACCCATGCAGCATCCAAATGTTTGGCGACCACACTCTTCGTACATTGTTGTGTAGACCTCTGATTACAAGAATCAAGAATATTACCCGTCTTGATCTTCCACCCAGTCTGATATTCCTTTTTCTGCTCCTTTACCAATGCGTCCGTGTTTGTCTTCTTCTTCTGGTTTCTTGTCCTACATCGTCTTTGGAGCGCTTTTGACATACGTACTATTTTATAAAAAATGTTGAATTTAAAAAAACAACCCCTAAAATACTACGATAACACAAAAAAAAGGAAAAAAAACATATAGCCAAAAAAACAAGCCTTTAAATATGAGACCCAACACATAGGCCCATATTAAAAAAAACCCTATTAAACATGAGACCGAAAAAATAAATTCGAAAAAAAGGCGAAAAAATAAATTCGAAAAAAAGGGAACACTTGAAAAAAAAATAACGGCCCGAAACAACGTGCGGGACATAAACTCATATAAGGGGAAAGCAAACTATTAAACATGATACCAAAAAAATAAACCTGCAACGTAATTTCATAAAACTATACTAAAAAAACCCTGTATAGCAAAAAAAAAACTTTTAAACATGAGACCCAACACATATGCCCATATAAGAAAAAAAACAAACTATTAAACATGAGACCGAAAAACTAAACCCGGATAAAATTAAAGAAAAACAATTAATGGCCCGCAACAACGTGCGAAAAATTAACGTCCCACAACAACGCGCGGGTAATTCTGCTTGTTATCCTAAAAACTCAAAGTTTTATTGTAGCAAAAACAACAATGGCAACTTTGGAAATTTCGAATTTTTAATGAATGCATGTCAAAATCAGTAAGAAACTTTAATCAAACATATTGGTTTCTTATCATCTTTTTTTCTTTCCTTTTTGAAGGCATTTATAATAATAGATTAAGAACTAACAAAAGCTAGAAATTACAATGATACTGCACAATAACTTCAGCTATTACGACTTTAAAACTAAAACGCCTTGGTCAATGCATTATGCCTTCGTAATTTGGCGTTGAAAAACGATGTCACGAGACAGAATCAATTGCGAAATTTACGACTCTATATGATAATGAACATCGAGACAATGATATATCGTCATGTGCATTTAAATATCACCAATTACCAATTTTGGTTTATTGTTTGGGTCATTTTTGTCCGAATGTCAATTAATTAAATTTTTACACTTATCATTCAAAACTACCATAATAATGTTACCTTTTATTATACATTCCAACTAGTAAAAAAGTTTTTATTGTAGACAGTGGTTGTTAAACTGTTAAATCACTTAAAAAGTATAAGTAGACATTCAAAATGAAGTACAATAACATTAATTATTAAAACCGGTTTTTCTATTGATCCGGTTTAGTAGCCGGCTTATCGGGTCAACAGTTGAACCGTGAATTAAACCGGTTCAATGCACATGTATGCTTTTGTCATATATTTAATACATAGTGTTGTATAATCTTATAATTTATCTTACGTTTAATTGAACCGATGAAAAAAATTAAGTCTTAATTGATAAACTTTATTTTATAAGTTCAATATTTATAAAATTATAGCAAAGATTTTTAAAGACTATATGATTACAAGTTATAATAATAGACCATAAGACAATACTAGTTGGTGTAGTAAATTAATTTGAATACTATTTTAACTAACATCAATCATCATCATTTCAATTTCTCAATTGAACTTAGAAAGGTTCATGAAAAAAAAGGTTTTTCTTAGATTTTTAAAAAAGAAGTCATACCTGGTCGGGTTTATCAAACAGGGTCAATCCGGGTCAACGAAAAACCGACTGTTTAATCCAGTTCTTAAACAAACAAAAATCTAGTCACATCCGGCCCAGTCTTTAAGCCGATTCGCGGTTCAAACAGCCGGGCCAACCCGAGTTTTAAAACATTGCTTTTTTCTACCAAAAGTATTTAGCTCATCAGAATGCGTATGGCTGTAAACGAACCGGACGAACACGAACATAGCCTTGTTCATGTTCGTTTATATAATTATAGCCGGACAAATAAACGAACACGATCACTTAAACGAACGAATTTTCCTGTTCATGTTCGTTTATTAAGAAATATGGTTGTTCATGTTCGTTTATGTTCGTTTATTAAGAAATATGGTTGTTCATGTTCGTTTATGTTCGTTCATTAAGACACTAAACGAACATAAACGAACGAACATACACGTTCGAACGTAAATAAACATAAAATTTACAAAAATTACACAATATTGTGTTATTATTGTTGTTTTGTTTAAATAAAGCAATTTTAAAACTATATAAGAAAAAGATACGATAGACGAACATAAACATATATATGATCATAAACGAACGAAATAATCGGACGTTCACGAACATAAATGAACGGACAAGACTTTTGTTCATGTTCGTTCATTCAACTAAACGAACGCAAAATGTTGTTCATGTTCGTTCATATAATAAATAAACGAACATAAACGAACTTTTTACCGAACGATTCATGAAATTTTCACTGGACGTTCAGTTCGTTTACAGCCCTAGGTATGTGAGTGAGTTCAAGTCTCGTTATATAACTAACATTTGTTAAACAAATGTTTTCTTAATGCTTTGTGAGTGAAAACACCGTTAGTTTACGGTATATTTTCAAAAAGATCAAAAATAGCCACTTTGGTTAACTTGCATTTCAGAGACGGTTCGTAATAAATTTCAAAACTCACCTTTGTCGTCAAATGTGATTGCAGCAACAGTCTAATCTGTTAACTTAGAGTTCTTAATAAATTTCGAAATTCATCCTTTTCATCAAATGCAATTGCAACAACAGTCCTTATGTGTAAATATGTCACTATTCGTGTAACGAGTATTTACACAAATAGTCTCTTTAATTACCCGCTCATTTCATTAATGGTCCTTGAGTTAAATTTATGGATTGTTTGAGTTACAGTAATAGTCCAAGTTAGTGATCTCACTTTACAAAGAACGTCCATAATTTCAAGATTTAAAAAAAAAATTATTCCGAGTATTGATTTTCACCGGTAATTATTTATAGATCAATTGAAATTCAAGAAACATAATACTTATTGTTGATTACTTTTTCTCGTGCTAAAACATACATGAGATAGATAATGTAGATCGTAAAAAATTTGCCGTTAGATCACGAAAAATGTTAAACTCTTTAGAGGTAACAAAACCATACCATGCTGAAAATAAAGAAAAACTAGGTCCCTACATATATATATATATGTCGAACTAAAACAATGATGAATGATCACCCTGCCCATCTGTATATACATATTTAAACTTAGCTAGCTTTTATTGATCTTGTACCAGTTTTATCGACACACATTTAATGCACCATCTTTATAAACTCACCTTTATGCACTTACATTTTCACTCACTTTACTTTCAAACCAAGTGTTCTTTCATGGCTTATTCAACTAGTACTGCACTATGGTTTGCATTAGTAGCACTTGTGCTTAGTGTTGCTAAAGCTCAACCTTTAGTTCCGGCTATTATTACTTTTGGCGACTCTGCTGTTGATGTGGGCAACAATGACTACTTAGCGACTATTTTTAAAGCGAATTATCCGCCTTATGGTCGTGACTTTGCTAACCAGAAACCAACTGGAAGATTTTGCAATGGCAAACTTGCTACTGATATTACTGGTACATACAATATTAAGATAATGACTTGCTGATACACTTTTTTTTTTTTAATCTGAAGTCATATGTTTGGTATGTTACTACAGCTGATACACTTGGATTCACAACATATCCACCTGCATATCTTAGCCCGGAGGCGAGTGGAAAGAATCTTCTCATTGGAGCTAATTTCGCATCAGCTGGAAATGGCTATGATGAGAAAACCTCGGCTTTGACCGTAAATGAACAAGCTTTTTAGCTTATTAAAACTGCTTATTATACTTTGATAACGTAACTTATGATTATGTTTATAATATGCAGCATGCAATTTCATTGCAACAACAATTGCAATACTACAAAGAGTATCAAGGTAAACTAGTACAAGTTGCTGGAGGTAGCAAAGCAGCGTCAATATTTAAGGATGCGTTGTACTTAATCAGTGCTGGTAACAGCGATTTTGTACTGAACTACTACGTTAATCCTCTCGTTAACAAAGTCTACACAGCCGACCAATATGGAGACTATCTAGTTGGAATCTTTCAAAGCTTTGTTAAGGTAAACTATAATTTACCATAAGTACTATATTGGTGTAATTTTTTTTTAGATATTTTGCTAATGGGTCAAAAAAAAAAAAAAACAGGATTTGCATGGGTTAGGAGCTAGGCGAATTGGTGTGACATCACTCCCACCGTTGGGGTGTTTGCCTGCGGTTAGAACGTTGTTTGGATACCATGAAAAGGGTTGTGTATCCAATATCAACACAGATGCTCAAGCTTTTAACAAGAAGGTTAATGCAGCTGCAACTCAGCTCAAAAAGCAACTTCCCGGTCTCAAGATTGTTATTTTCGACATCTTTCAACCACTTTACGACATTATTAAAAATCCTTCATCTCAAGGTAATACAACTTGACAAGAAAAAAAGTAACCGGCATGAATCTTTATTAGCCAAACGTTGTTCTGATGGTTGTTTTTGTTTGTATATTTGTTAAGGTTTTACGGAGGCTACAAAAGGGTGTTGTGGAACAGGAACGGTTGAGACAACAGTCTTGTTATGCAATCCAAAATCTCCCGGTACATGCAGCAACGCGACTCAGTATGTGTTTTGGGACAGTGTTCATCCATCTCAAGCTGCTAATCAAATTCTTGCAGATGCTTTACTCCTTCAAGGAATTGAACTCATCAGTTAATCACCAGCATCCAGTAATCGCAGTCTTTTCTTAAACTTTGTATACTTTATGTACCATGTTCTATATTTCGAAAAGTGTCATTTGAGTGTCTATTACTATTTATTATTACCACTACTGTTTTTATTTTCTTTCTGTTTATGTGAAGATTCAATATCACATGTAAAAGACTTGTTCATCAATTAGAACTCATTTATAAGACTGTATTCACAGATCACGGATTCAGTTTTACGCGTGTTTGTTTGAATATTTCATTAAAACAACTAGCATAAGACGTGTTCGGTTTTTCCAGTGACACCTTTAACTCTTTAAGTTTGGTACATAACAATGGAAGGGGACCATATACAGTTAAGCTAAAAGGGTCTGTGCAACAGTGCAAGTGTTTGGCACAGACACATTTATGTACTTTTCAAGGTAGCAAAATCCTGTGGAAAACCAAACCAAGATCATGTTACCTTCGTAAATGGCAGGCATGCAAAGAATCGGAATATCAGAACGTTTTACATAAATTTGGTGATTGTCTTAATATGGATACCATGGTTAATATAAAGGATGATCAAATGTAAATTTTGATTTAACTAGAACATATTAGTCCAATATAGAGAAGTAATTAACGTCACAAACTATTTGTAAGATTTAACTTTTGAACAGGAAAGTACTGATCTTCATAACCAAAACTCAATTTCTTTTGCATCTATACTGTCATCAATTACAGCTCATTTACAAGACATTATTCAAAGACCCCCTATTCATTTTTACATGTATTTCCTTGACTATTCAACAGAACAACAAACTTGAGATCGATATCCACTGGGGTACAAAACAGCACGACACTTCTATATGCCCCACTCTGAGTTACTAGCAGAGTTGTCTACCACAACAAAGTCACCGAGATCACCATCATTAAAGCTTGCTTCCTTTACTCGACGGCCTTTCTTGGCACGCTTTTCCAGTGACTTCTGTAAGATTGGTATTCGATTTTCTTTTTCAACTTGCTTTTCCAACAGCACCTGTTTGTTTGGATCTTGATTTTCTTTATCAGCTTGATTTTCCAGCGGCTTCCATAAGCTTGGCACTCGATCTTCTGTCTCAACATGATTTCCCAGCGGCTTTAGTAAGCTTGGCACTCGAGCTTCCAACTCAACTTGCCTTTTCAGTGGCTTCTTTAACTTTGGAACTCGGTTTTCTTTCTCAACTTGCTTTTCCAGTAGCTCCTGATAATTTGGTACTAGATCTTCTTTCTCAGCTGGTTTTGGTACCATATCACGGAAGGGGAACATATACTGCAAGGAAACAAGAGTCTGCAAGTGTCTATCATATTCTTCTTTACTCAGAGCAATCGACACGTGGATGTACTTTCCATAGTAATACAGTCCTGTAAAAATTAAATCAAGATCAAGTTAGATGATAAGAAGCACATAAACAAAATCTAACTGAAATTAATTACCATTAAGAGAGCGTGTAGCTTTCTTTGCGTCTTCTGATTTAGAGAAACAAACATAAGCAAACCCTTTGCTAATACCATTCTCTTCACATATCACCTTTGCAGACGTAACACATCCAAACGCACCAAAAACTTCTCTGAGGTCGTTTTCGTTGACAGAAATAGCAAGATTTCTCACCAACAGATTAAAAAAAACTGGTTTCTGCTTTTGATGAGCACGTTTTAAGATTGCATCCCTTTCAGATTTCTTCATAGCCTTTCCAACAAACCATTTTTTAGAACCTGATCCATAGAAAAACTAATGTCAAAATCTTTCTAAAAAGCAACAAAACGCATCTAAACTAAGGATTGTATATACGTCATTACCAATTTCTGCATCATTAAGTGCCTTTATGGCCTTCTTAGCATTCTCATGTGACTCAAAATTGACGAATCCAAACCCTCTTGATTTCCCTTCAGCATCATTTACAATCACAGCACTCGTGACCTTTCCATATTCCGAGAACTTTTCTATCAAGGAACTCTCAGTGAAATCCACATCAAGATTTTTCACGTACACATTTGTAAACTGGGCTTCCTTCCTCTCACTTTTGTTCAGATATTTCGCAACAGTTCTTAACAAGAACAAAATTTAGAACATTAGAAATGTCATTACATACTTAAAATCAACTCAGGTGAAGTAATATATAGCCGATGGATTACACGAAACACATATACAGACAGGTACATAAAATCAGATACCAGCAAATGCAGGTTCACTATAAAGCAGATAGGCATCAAATCCCATATAGAATCGAACAATCATTAAGCTTATACTAAACACGACACACCCACTGGCCATTAGCATCATTAATCGCAAAAACAATTAATTAACAGAAGGGCTAACAAAAAGGAACACCTATATGCTGAAGTTGAAACCAATTATACATACAAACAAGGACAGACATGGAAGATATGCAATCAAATACAGGTACAATCAAAAGCAATATACATTAGTTATACATCATATCCAATTATAATCGACTATAACTTAATATGTTTGTCAAGATTACGAACACTTACACATCTATATGTATCGTTAATCACAGAAACAAATCAAACAAGTAAAAAGTAGACTTACACATCATATCCAATAAAAATCGCCTAAAATCGACATGTTTGCAAGACTACTAACACTTACACATCCATACGCATCATTAAACACAAAAGCAATCAAAAAACAAAATCACGGTTTATTCATGAACAAATCAAACAAGTAGAAAGTAGACTTACAAAATCTTTCCATCAAGAACAGATCCATCCAACGCACTTAGAGCCTCTGCAGCAGATTCTTCAGAGTCAAACTGAACATACCCAAAACCCTTACTCTTTCCGTCATCATTTTTAGCAATCTTACATGAAATAATCCTCCCAAACACCCCAAAAACATCTTTCAGTTTACCAACATCAATATCCACAGCAAGATTCTTCACAAACAGATTTCCTATTCCCGTTCTCCTCAAGAACGCATCAGTCTGAACCCACATTATCCGTATCGGTTTTCCTTTCAGTATAGTATGATTCAACCGACGCAAAGCAGTAGCAGCTGTCATAAAATAAACCAAAATATAATTAAGAACCCATTATCAAGATTCTAACAAAAAACTGAAATTGAACTGATCTTGTGAAGAATATCAAGAACCTATTACAATAATTTCAAAAAAATGAAATTTAATTAAAAAAAGTGAATAAAATTAAAAAAAAAACTGAAAAAACTTAAGTGATTATAATGAAAATGATTACACAATATCAAGAACCTATTATCAAACAAAATGCAAAATTGAACTGATTAAAGTGAACAAAACCAATAACCCATTAACATTATATAATAAATGTCAAGAACCCACAAAACAAAATGTTAAAATATAATTATAGAATATTCAATAAAAGATTAAAAAAACCCAGAAACAAGATTTAGTAAAATGAAAAACCCATTTACAAGATTCAATAAAAAACTGATTTAATTTAAAAATATTGAAAACCCAGAAACAAGATTTAGTATAATGAAAAACCCATTACACAAAATGTGAAATTTAATTGATTACAGTAATTTTTTTTAATAAACTAAAAAACCCAGAAACAAGAATTAGTAAAATGAAAAACCCATTATCAAAATTCAAAGAAAATGTTAAAATGAATTAATTTGAGAAATAAATATTCAATAAAATTGAAAACCCAGAAACAAGATTTTATAAAATGAAAAACCCATTTACAAGATTGAATAAAAAACTGAAAATTAAATTAAAAAATATTCAAAATATTCATAAACCCAGAAACAAGATTTCGTAAAATGAAAAACCCATTATCAAAATTCAAAGAAAATGTTAAAATTAATTAATTACAGTAAAAAATATTCAATAAAATTGAAATCCCAGAAACAAGATTTCATAAAATGAAAAACCCATTTACAAGATTGAATAAAAAACTGAAAATTAAATTGAAAAATATTCAAAATATTCATAAACCCAGAAACAAGATTTCGTAAAATGAAAAACCCATTATCAAAATTCAAAGAAAATGTTAAAATTAATTAATTACAGTAAAAAATATTCAATAAAATTGAAATCCCAGAAACAAGATTTCATAAAATGAAAAACCCATTTACAAGATTGAATAAAAAACTGAAAATTAAATTGAAAAATATTCAAAATATTCATAAACCCAGAAACAAGATTTCGTAAAATGAAAAACCCATTATCAAAATTCAAAAAAAATGTTAAAATTAATTCATTACAGTAAAAAATATTCAATAAAATTGAAATCCCAGAAACAAGATTTAGTATAATGAACAACCCATAATCAAGATTCAATTAAAAACTGAAATTTAATTGATTACAGTAAAAAAAAATTCAATAAACTTAAAAACCCAGAAACAAAATTTAATAAAATGTGAAATTTAATAATATAAAAAACCCATAATCAAGAATCAAACAAAATAGCATAAATTTATGAGAAAAGAAAGAATACCATGAAAAGGGAAGAAGAAGTTGATGTAAGCATAGCAAAGAGAGTTATGAGTGATTTGGTTTCTGCAGAGATGAACAGTGTGTGATGGGCTGATTCTTGAGAACAGGTTGTACAGATCATGTTCAGTGACGTCAGGGTGAAGGTCACCTGCGTATAGTGAGAATGTGTGTGCTGGTAATGCTGCTGCTGGGTTTTCACTTTCTGCCATTGTTAACCAACTGTGTGTTTTTCAAGTGTGTGAGTTAGTTATTCTGTTCTGATGATGAAGAAATGATTTTTTTTAATTTATTTATAGAGGGAAAGGGGAAATTTTGACTCAACGTTGATGACGTGTACATCTGAGTCGAAAAAGGTAACTCACGGATCGAACTGAACTGATAAAACGGTATGGACATATTTCGGTTTAGTTTTCGGTCCTTTTTATATTCATATGTGGTCTTTGGTTTGATCCGGTTAGGTTTTACGCACAACCAGCAATTATACTTTGTTGGACAGGACCGGATCAACGAAGAAAACCGAACCAACCCGACTGAAGCGGACTTAAAACATTTCATTTTGGTGTTTTGGTTAACTGTGCCCTAGTCACAAGTCTCATTAGGCCGGATAGAGTGGTGGTTGTCTTAGTACCTTCGTATTCGCGTCACATGCACCTTAGCACTTTCTCACTATCTTTACCGATGCAATGAATACCGTATCTGTTACCATTTGTATATACCGCACTAAAACAAAAACATTCCCACCAAACACAATCTATTTATTCTCATCAATCATCATGAGCTCTAGACGATCGGATAGTGCAAATATGGTTGCTCCACGCGTGAAAAGGAAGTGTGTGGAGGGGTGACCACTAGTGGTCTTGTCTATTACTATGGCTAGTGTCTTATTGTGAGAATTTCATTAATTAATAGTATTAATGTTTGCATAGTAAGATTATGTGACTATTTATAGCTTATCTAATAAATTTTGGTATCACAACTTTAATCTGTTCTGATCTAGGAAGAATTATATATCGTATAATCAACTTCAAAATGCAATGCTAAATACGTTGATATAAACTGGCACAACGTTATAGCCGAGATAAGAAACTTGTTAGATATGTTTTAGGAAATGATCTTTTACTGTTATCATTCAAAACTCACATACGAATCAAAGTTCTATTCTTAAATAAGAGATGTATTTCTTTTGCTATAGATGATACATGTGCTTGTTGGGAAAAAAATAAATCACTCAAAAGTAAGTGATGGGGAGCTCCTATGAGACGTGAAGTTCGACTCTGCACGAGAGTCTTCCAAAGCTTCTGCATATTTTGCCAGCTCAGACTTTTTACTACAAGATGAAGAAATTGAAAGACGGCGAGCACTACCTCCACTCCTTCTACTACTACCAACCGAATCAATATGTTTATAAAAACTTGAATCACTATGCCTATGTGTTAATCTTCGAGGTGGAAGGTCTATTGAATTTTTAAATGAAACACAAGAAATAATATCATCACCTAAAGATGAACTTCTGGTATGTTTCCTACGTTGGTTGTTGCTCTCTTTCCCTCTGAACACTCGGATAAGTTTTCCAAAAAACTTGTTCTTTTGAGATGATGTATCGTCGATAAAGGATTCCTCAAACTCCCCGAGATCTGTAATAGATGCTTGAGAATTTGACCATTGATCAGAGTCAATTTCGTGTACATTCATACCCTTTTCACCACCACCTTCTTTATTGGCATATTCGAGGATCAATTGTTTGGCTTTTTCTTCTGATTTGGGGCTTAATGTTTTGCTGAGGTCTCTAGCAGTTGTTTTACCAGGTCCCGGTTGGTAATTCCTGAGCTCATATCTTAAACACGCGTTGATCCATCTAAGGTACACAAGTTCCTCAACATCAGCACATCTGCTTGTTTGAAGTTGCTCGATTTCCTTTGATAGATCTTCGTTCTGTTTCTTCAAGTTTTGATTTTCTTCTCTTACTTTTTCTGACTGCAGTATTAATCGTTGTCCCGTGAGATAAAAATAAAGGGTTATCTGTTAAAAATGATGCAAAACCATCTGTCAAGTTAGACGAGAAAATGATAAATACACTTACTTCACTATCTTCTAAGATGGATGTAGCAAGGATTTGAGCACAATCAAACTTATGAGCCAGATCGGTCTTTTCAAGCTGCAAATTATGGTTCAGTTTCCTCAATTCCTCAACTTCTGATTCTAGGACTTTTAGTTTATGAAGGCTTGCTTCGCGCTCTTGTTCATCTTCCTGCATTTTTTGAACTCGTTGTTGGAAATCCAAGATTTGTTTCTTGTTATGTTCGGATTCTGACTTAAGTCTCTTTTTTAGCATCTTTATTTTGGCTCGTGCAGCTTCAAGATCCGCTAGACATTTCCTATAATCAGCCATTTGTGCCTCTAAAGACTCGATTTTGAGAGTGAAAATTTTCGCCTCCATGTTATTGAGTTTAAGACGGTTTTGAAGCTCCATGACTGCAGTTTCTTGCTCTTTAAGACCATAGTATTCGAGTAACTCGATCTCCATGTTACTCTCTCTTTCTTTAAGAATTCTGATCGTGTTTCTTAGGCTTCTGACCTCTTGCTCATGTGAATATCCTTTGGGCGATTCAATAACAGAATTGTTTGAATGATGCAATTCCTCCTGCATAATTTTGAACAACTAGGATTCTTAATGTAAATAATCCGAGATGTGTAATAGATTACTTTCCTAACCTGATCTATTGTAGTCAGCTAAACAAAAGGGTATTTTGGGAAATACAGAGTAAATATGAAGGCAAAATCATTAGAGAAAAAGAAAGAATTGCCCAACTTGCAAGCAAAAGAATGCCATACATTTATAAAACATCATGTGTCATACCACATATAGACACATCTACCTTCACCTTCAATCTTCATGTAAATACAATTCATTTTTTGGTAGTGAGCTTATTTCAAATCGAAAAACGATAATGATATTTAAACGTTAGAGTTTCTGCAAAGATTGTACACACATAACCTTGTGTACACAAATATTTTGTGAAGGCATATTTAGTAAACATCGAATTGTAAAGTATGTACATGATTATCATTCCTAACAACACTTTCGGGGTGTTTGGGATTCCTATTAGAACTGTTATCTGCGTATTACATTTTGATTTGGTAGATAAGAAACTTTGAGGGTGAAATAAGCACTTTTTGAATGATCTTGTTACAAACTCTTAATATGATTCTTTCAAAAAGTATAAGAAGTCATAATATGCGATCCTAAATACCTTGTTATCCTAAAATCTAAACCACTCGTTGATTTACGTTCAACAATCAAATATATGAACAGAATCTTACATGTTTATCTGTAGCCAGAGGATCAAAATGGAGATGATCACTTCTCGTATTCACCTGCTTTTCACAACCTAATAACACAAATTCATCATTAAATAACATGAACACATAAATTCCAACAACAACAAAAAAAAAACCATTAAACAACACAAACCTGATTGAGAATCTTTAGACCTTTTGCTTATCATCATAGTATAAACAACACCACCGATAGACAACGCTAAAGCCGCGCCAAATTTCAATATCAACGGCGATATATCTCTTTTATCATCTCCCATGTTTCATCAAAAACAAAAAAATTAATAAAAAATTTCGTATTTAACGCCACCATGCACATGCTTTCATATATGTTTCTTGATCTTCATCATCAGCCATCTATACATCAAAAAATCAAATTTTGGTCATGACCCATTTGAGATAATGAAGGATTTAACAAAACCCTTGAAGGATTTTACACGTAAATGTATATATAATGTTAAATTTGAGAAAATATAAAGGGTAAATAAAGACTTACAGAAGATGAGCTGGTTTTGAAGATATTTGTTTTTTGGTGAAAGATAAACGTTTTATGAATGTATTAATGAAACTGAAAATTAATTACGTACAATAAAGAAACGGTACACAATTAAACCTGTGGTATTTTATTTTTGTTTCGAAAGAATCAGATACCTAAATTACGTTTCAAAGGTAGAAGAAGAAATTTTTGTGTTTTTAATGTAATTTACTTCTAGTAAATAGAAAGATTTCATTTCATAATAATAAAAGTTTAGATCGAGTTAGGTTTGTGTGCCATCTTAACTTATAAACTGAGTCACATCAACATATGCGATTGTCACATCAAAATGGAAAACATGATGTGTCATATGACAAGGAAGCTAAAAAACACGCCTATCAATCATTCTACATTATAAAGGAAAAATCACCATATCTTGAAGTTGATATGTTGAAAAGCCCTCTACATATTTAGAGGAAACTTGAAAAACTTCACGACAATTAATTAAAATCATAAACAAAAAAGGAAGGGTCCACGCCAATTAATTCAAATCACAAACAAAAGGAAGGCACAAGTCTATAAACTAAAAATCTACTGATGCTTTGAAGTGAATTAATTGCATAATAGGAATGTACCATGCATAATAGGAAACTACAACTATTTACCGTTAGGAATTTTCGGCGCTATGCGCGTGTATTCGTCTAGTTTTGCAAAAAAGAATAATGCACGCAATCATTTCTGCCAAATACTAGTATTCTCAATTTACTTTCAAACTTTTAACAAAACACGCAATATGACATGTTGGGTTACTTATTTAACCGGTTACAATTACACAATTCGTCCTTGTGACGAAGTTTTGTAACACGGTTCATCCTTTTCATTAACGTCCGTTAAAGCTCATTTTTTAACAATTTTTTAAAACATTTTTGAATTTTTTTTTAATTTTGTAATAAACTTATAATAGGAACTAATTTTTCTAATATTTTTTTACCGAGTAACAATTAAAAAAACTAGTTTTACTAACATTTTTTAAAAATATATTATTTACCAAGTAACAATTAAAAAACCTTGGATGTGAACAATGGAGTATTTTTCATTAAATTCCATAATGATGAAGGCTTAGAATCTGTTGTTAATAGTGGCCCTTGGATGGTTAACTATAAGCCTTTCTTTGTTCAGAAGTGGGATATTCATGTGTGTTTGGACAAAAGAGAACCTGCAAATTTACCAATTTAGGTTAGGCTATGTAATGTACCTTTGGAATCATGGACTACTAATAGCATCAGTGCATTGGCAAGCAGAATTGGGAAGCCTTTGGTGATGGATAATGTTACTGCTAAGATGTGTAAAATTGGATTTGGCAGAGTTAGGTATGCTAGGGTGTTAGTGGAAGTAGCAGCAAAAAAGAGTCTACTAAATGAGATTGAAATTATTTATAGAGATAAGAATAAAGTGGAGCTATGCAGGAAAATTGTTCAAGCTAAGTATGATTAGGTTCCTTCAAGATGTTCAGACTGTTGTGTTTTTTGTCACAATGAGGGAATGTGTAAGAAGAACAAGCCAGTTGAGAATCATTGTCATCAATGATGAAACAGTA